>JAQQST010002363.1:0-10208 GCA_028646485.1 Cryptoprocta ferox
CATGTTCGCCAATCCTGTCTTGGGGTCTTGGGGCAGCAAACTTGAATAAAGAAGCTGAGGCAAAGGGGAGCCTGGGTGGCTCCGTCAGTTGAGTGTCCAAGTCTTGATTTTGGCTCAGGTCATGCTCTCATGGTTTGTGTTCACTTCCCTGACAGCTGTCCAGTCAAATGTCCCTGGGGGCACAAACTTCCAGAAAGTGGTTTCAAAATGTCAGTGTTTTAAATACAAAGAGCATAATAAACTGTTTACATAAAGAAGGAATAGTAATCATTCACAGATATAACCACACATCCACTGAAACCAGGCTTTATCTGAAAATGTATTTACAATTTAAAATCTGAAAATAAACATAGTAACAGAGTCCTTAAGCTTATTTAGGAGTTTTCATAGCATGGAAAAAGTGAAGAGGGCCCTTAATAGATACCTAGAATTGTCCTAATGAAGTACCACAAACTGGGCAGCTTAAAACAACAGAATTTCATTGTCTTAGAGTTCTACAGGCCAGAAGTGCAACACCAAGGTGTCAGCAGGGACATGTTCCCTCTGAAACCTGTAGAGGAATCCTTCCTTGCCTCTTTCTAGACGTCTTCTTCTTTTTAAATGTTTATTTATTGTTTTTGAGAGAGAGAGAGAGGGAAAGAGCATGAGTAGGGGAGGGGCAGAAAGAGAGGGGGACAGAGGAGATGAAGTGGGCTCTGTGCTGACAGAGAGAGGCTGAAGCGGGGCTCAAACTCATGAATGGTGAGATCACGACCTGAGCTGGCTCAACCGACTGAGCCACTCAGGGGCCCGCCTTTCTAACTTTCAGTGGGTTGCCAGCAGTCGGCATTCCTTGCCTTGCAGCTGCCTCACTCTCACCTCTGCGTCATCGTCACAGGCATTCTCTCTGTGTCTTGCTCTGTCTTCACGTGGCCATCTTCTTATGACACCACTCATATCAGACTAGGGGCCCACCCTACTCCAGTATGACCTCCTCTTAATTAATTACATCTGCACTGGCCCTATTTCCAAATCACATTTTGAGGTACTCAGGGTGACAACTTCAACATATCTGTTTTGCGGCAGATGCATTCCACCCACAAGAATCTCTAGACCAAAGTGGGGTCTGGTGACGTGATCTTGAGCTAATGGTACTAAGAATGACTTATGAGCCAATTGCTAAAAGTCTGCAGACCAAAATATGGCATCGCTGTGTTAGAGAGGGACTTCCAAAAACATGGTACATTGGACTAAGATGGACAACTCTCTACACTCAGAATGCTGGATAACAAAGAAACAATATACTTAAGGTGAGAAGATAGAAAGGACTCTTTCCAGAGAATATAAATGGAGAAGAACTAGGAGTCAAAATGGTAAAGGGGTATCAGGCTGTAGCAGACAGATGCTGGGCTTCCCATCCCCAAGCAGGGACAGGCAATATAGCCATGCGTCAGGAAAGCTATAACTGAAATGTCTGCATGAAGCCCCTGATGGCTGTCCTCCCCCTATGGAACATACTAGAAAAAAAAATCCACCCACCAGTTCAAGAAGCTGTAAGGAATTCTATGACCTGCTTGGATGCTGGGTGTAATGACAGACACAAACAGTCTCTCATGGGAAACCCAAAGTACAAGCTTTTATCACACAGATGTCCAAATTCATGCAACCTATATGATGTGGGAATCCCAACCTGAGAAGACGTCAGTCAAACTGGTCTAGGACCTGTGACATGAGCTGAAGAAAATACAGAACTACTATATATGGGGGCACATCCATAAGCCAGGTGCAGGAGACTCTCACAGAAATGTCACTACCAACTCATCAACATGAGCTTACGATAAACAACTAGAACCAATGGCAGGAAAACATCATGTCTCTGCAATGCCTGCTGGAGTCGCAGGAGAGGATCCTCAAGGCATCCTCCTCTCGACTTTTGGTTCTGCAGCGAACCACGCTCTGCCCACACCAACAGGAGCAGCTGCACTCCTGAGCCCCACACAGGTTACATGGCCCAGTCCAAGTCTTCCCGAGGTAGCATGTGCTAACCTGCCCCCATAAAAGAGACAATATATAACCCTTTGCCAGTGACAGCAGAATCCCTGTGCCCCCAGGAGTCTAAGATACATCTTTCTGATTCGATAGGATCTTATTTTCTGGAACGTAGCACAAATCAATCAATGTAATTAGGAGGCACCTGAAAACCACACTTACCTCAGAATATTCGCCGTGGCTTTCCTTTCTTGGGGAAGAAGGTCTGGGTCTCGCAAAACTTCTTCTAGCAAATTTAGGACATTCATTTTTAGTTCATTGTTGAGCTCAAAGTCCTATAAAATAAAATGGGTCTTTTTACATTTTAGTTGTGGATGTTTTAGCTCCAGGACACGTGACACGATTTCTCGTCATAAATTCTCTAGAACTGATGTATGGAAATTAAAATGTATGGACCCCCGAACTGTTCTCCCCACTGGAGATCCTGAGTTAATTGGTTTGGGTTCAGGTGCTATTGTTAGTATTTCTGACAGGCTCTCCAGGGGGTGGAAATTCCTCAAAGAGATAGGTGCTTCCCTTAGCCTGAACCACAGTGCTTCCTCCCCATGTTTATGTCTATTCACCTTTCATGTCTAGGAGGTGATATACTTTCTCCCAGGAGCCTTCCTTGGTCAATCCAGTGGGGTAAAGGGCTTTGTTTTGATACTCTGAAGGTTCCCCCTATCATAACCTGCTGTATTATAGAGGCTGAAATAATTGGTTTCCCACTAGACCATGTGTAAGATCAGTAACTGGGGCAGAGCAACAGCTCAAAAACAAAAAAAAGATCGGTTGCAAGAATAAAATCTGTCATTTGGGCAGTGACTTGAATTAAGAACTTCAATACAGATAGGCTAAGGGCTAAAGAATAAAGGACACTCACAAACTGATGGGGCTGTGCCAAACAGACCCAGGAGTGAGGTTGAAGGGGTGCCCACTGGGCAAAGTTGGGAGAATAAGAGCATCAAAAGGAATGAGAGTGATAAGTAATAACCAACTGATTCACAACAACCAGTGAGTCTCTACTGATGCTCACAAAGACGTAAGTAGGTAAATACATAGAGAGGGTGGAAGAGAAACTTTTCTTCATAGCAGAATTCCAACTAGCAAATGCAAAGAAATAAAAAAGCTTTAAAAAATCACTATTTTGTCCAAACCAGTAATAATGGATCAGGCACCTGAATGGATGCTGAAATTAACTGGGAAAGAGAATAGTGTCCAAGTACCCATACGCCCCTGCCAGAAATGATTTGTTAATTATGAAGAGAGACTCTGGCAGACATCACCTTAACAAAGTGATCAGAGTTACTTACCATCACCAGTCACGGAACAAACCAACATCATGTACCTACTGATGTAACACTCTGTTCAAATCATCAGTTATTAATTTTTCCCCAAATGGAGAATCTCACATTGGCATTGTGAGGGAGCATTGTGCTCTTCAAAAATGTTAGGGGCACCTGGGTGGCTAATTCGGTTAAGCGTCCAACTTCGGCTCAGGTCATGATCTCACAGTTAGTGGGTTAGAGTCCCGTGTCGGGCTCTGTGCTGACAGATAACTCAGAGCCTGGAGCCTGTCTTCGGATTCTGTGTCTGCCTCTCTGTCTGTCCCCTGCTCACACTGTCTGTCTCTCTCTCTCTCAAAAATAAATAAAACATAAAAATTTAAAAAAAAATGTTAATGTAATATGAAAGACAAATAAAAACTGGAACTGTTCCATTTTAAAGGACACCAAAGGGACCATGGCTACATGCAGCATGTAAACCCAGGATTGAGGGGGAAATGCTATAAAGGGCATCACTGGGACAATTGGCAAAAGTTGAGTCAGGACTATGTCCTGGGTGAGAACATCATCAATGTGAGATGGCCTTGAATTTGATCAGTGTACTGAGGCTGTTTAAGAGCAGGTCCCTGTTTTGCAATGGCAGGGAGGGGGTACAGAGAGAGAGAGAAAGAACACAAATGGGGTAAACATTTTAACTATTATTAGTGACTATAGATCTGTATCAGTGTTCTTTGTTTTATTCTGGGATTTTTCTCTTGATTTGAAACTTTTCAAGGTAAAAAGTTGAAAGAAATAGTAAGGTTAAGTTGTGTTACTTGCACTTTTTAATTTTTTAATTTTTTTAATGCTTATTTTTTTAGAGAGATAGAGCGTGGGCAGGGGAGGGGCAGAGAAAGAGGGAGACAGAGGTTCCAAAGCAGGCTCTGTGCTGAGAGCAGAGAGTTTGACATGGGCTTCAAACCCACAAACTGCGAGATCACGACCTGAGCCAAACTCGGACACTTAACCGACTGAGCCACCCAGGCACTCCTCCTACACTTTTAAAAATTCATGCATTTAAAAAAATTTTTTTAATGTTTATTCATTTTTGAGAAAGACAGAGACAGAACAAGAGCAAGGGAGGTGGGGAGAGAGAGAGGGAGACACAGAATCCCAAGCAGGCTCTAGGCTCTGAGCTGTCAGCACAGAGCCCAACGTGGGGCTCAAACTCGCGGACCATGACATCATGACCTGAGCCAAAGTTGGACGCTTAACCAACTGAACCACTCAGGCGCCCCTAGTGCATTCTTGTAACACACTTGCAGGCAGCACACTGGGACCGTCCAGGTGCTGTACACAGCTAAGTTCTGCTTTCAAGGACCT
The DNA here is from genome assembly GCA_028646485.1 of Cryptoprocta ferox. Lineage (NCBI taxonomy): Eukaryota > Metazoa > Chordata > Mammalia > Carnivora > Eupleridae > Cryptoprocta > Cryptoprocta ferox. The sequence goes on from JAQQST010002363.1 coordinate 4,656, forward strand.
GACTCTGATGGACTCTTTCTATGAGCAGGGGTGAATTAGAATAATTAGAAACAATGTTGTTAATTGCAATGAATCCAATAAAAAAAAACAGCACGCTTTACATATATTTAGTAAATTCGGGGCAAAAATGTCCATAATTTCACAAACTGTAGACAATGCAACAGTCTGCCCTAATTTGAGTGGAATATTTTTCTGCCTCAGTTTGGTGGAGAACTGTGTAACAAATTTTTCTCAATATTTCACTTTTAATGCTTCACAATCAGTACCGTTTCTTCAGAATAGGAGCCATTGGGGTCTCAGGCAACACAGAGGTTAATATCTCTTATCACTCTTAGGCCTTCAGCTGATGTCTTCCTAAAATTTCATCTACTTATTGCCCAACAGCTTCTTGGCTATTGGTTTGTCTTTTAAAATGCATGCGAGGAGAAGAGAGTAGTGTCTTCTTACTGCTTGCTTCTTTGTCCCACCTCCTCTCCTGTTCAAGGTGAAGGGAATGTTTGTAAACAGATAAATAACTCACTTATTTCAATCCCTGCACACTACCAAAGGATTTCTCAGCCATCAGGAGTCTGTTTCCTTAATGAATATTTGATATTTATTAGAGATGATGGAGTCCTCCGGTAGCTATGTCAGCCTCTAATGATGCACCTAATCTGATTATCATAAATGGATTAGTGTGAAGGACATCAGGCCAGTGTTTGGACCTTGCTAAGGGCTAATTAGCAATTTCATCAACAAGCTCCAGTGAGTACCTACTGTGCCCCACCCTGGGCTCAACAGGGGAAACAGTTCTGAGACCCCAGGAAGGCAAGTTATATGAAAGGTCTTGTTAAGGAAAATAAAATGTAATTTTGTTATCCTGAGCTCTGGGAAGACTAGCCTGAGAGAGACCTTTGAAACTTTGGTGGAATTTGCCCAGACATTATTCAAAGCATGATGAAGGTTACAGGTGAATATTTGTTCCGCTGATGATGTAGCTGATGTAAGCCATATTAACTCATGATGGCTGAGTACGAAATGGAAGAATTCTCACTCATAGTTTCCTCTGATCTTTGCACAGGTTTTTTTTTTTTTTACCATGTTCAAAGTGAACTTCCATGCATGATTTCAGTTCTCCCTCAGCTGACCCAGGAGCAGACAAGGCAGGAACCTATGATCTTGTGTCATACATGGGCCACCGAGGCTGAAGGGATGTGATCATATGGCTGAACGAGACCTGCACGGAGGAGCCAGCGCGCGGACGTCCATCTGACTCTAGCAACCTGCGCTTACACCTGTGCTTCTATCTGTCAATATGCCTACGAATCACCACAGATTCTAATGCAGTAGGTCTGGAACATTCTACTTTTCTAATGAGCTCCTGCATGATGCTGACTATACTTTCAGTAGCAAGATTTTGCCTTTTTTTTTAATTCATGAAAACAATAACTCCTCAAAAACTGACTAAAAAACTATCTGAATTCTCTGATGTACTACCTAGAATGTAAAGTTTTCTTTTTTAACAATGCATATAAAACGCAGAATTGGCCACTCTAAAGTCCCTGTTAAAAACATAGTAGCTACTACTTCAAAAGAAATCTGGAGCAGCTAAAAGGCACTTGCCCTATTTAAATCCAGAGGTAGATTATTCATAATAAGTCTGCCTGACAGCCATTTTTAAATTATCTGGAATCTAATTTTCTGTCACATTTCCCCAGGCCCTGGAAATGGAAAATGAGAATACTAACGAGGTTGGGGGAGAACACTGGCTGCTTCTCAGAGACAGCAATCAAGGGCGCCCACAAGATGGCGCTCCAGGGTCGTCTGGCTACCGCACCGCCTTTGTGCTGGGACCTGGCTAGCCTGGCGCAGGGGAAGCAGAGCCCTGCAGGCGGAAGCTGCCTGCTGTGGGTTATCTCATGCCCCAGATCAGGGAACCCTGCCGCACCCAACAGGACCCGAGGCGGTTGCCGCAGCTATCACAACAGCAGCTTATGTAGGTTGGAGTTTGTTTTCCAATTTTTGAAGCAGAGGTGAGGGGACGGAAGATCAGAAGAAAGAAACGACCCTGCCTCCAAAGGTGGAGAGCCCAGAAAATATGAGACTTCTACATTTCAGTCTCTACAAAGGAGACCATAGCTCTCACTCGCAATGGGGGGAAGGCAGGGCAAAGTACAGCAGGCTGGGTGACAGAGAGAAGAAGGAAACCTTAACTCTGGAAACCCAGGGAGAGGGGCTGGAGTCCTGGGGTGGGGGGTGGGAGAGAGCAGCCCCTCTGAGTCTGAGGAGAGGTTCTGGGTCTGGAAATGTAGCTCCGGGAACCCCTGGAAAGAAGTGATAGCTCAAGCAGCGTATCAGGAAACACAGCAAAGGCTTAGGGACAAAAGGTTACCAACAAATGATGGTTACCAACAAATGATGTTAGAATCCTCCTCAAGTGGTAAGCTGTTGGGAGATGAGGGCATTTTACCAAGATTTTACTGACTCCACTCAAACACATTCATAAATGACTAGAAAGTCAGCATTTCCCGTAGGTTAGTGAGCAACTCCTCAGGTCATTATCATAACTAAGACTTTGTGAGAGTTTGCCACATGCTACATGATATTTCAATCACTTTATGATCTCATTTGACACTTGATAGCAACACGGTTACAATCATTATTATTCCCATTTTACATACAAGGAAGTCAAGGTACAGAGAATCTAAGTTATTTTGTCTAAAGTTGCACCAGTATCAAGCGGCAGACCCAGGACTCAACCCTAGGCAGGGTTGGCTGAAACCTGAGTTTTTAACAGCTAACACCACAGACTCCCCAAAAGAAAGGTGGCTATCAGTGAATTAATGCTGGTGGCTTGGGCTGAAAAGACACATCCAACAGCTGGTTGCCCTACTGAGTATGAAACTATTTCCCACCTATACTAGCAACCATTTGAGACAGAGATCTTGAAACTCAGGTTTGTATTAATAAGACCAGATTATACAACAGAGAAATAATCCGAGACACATAAATCAGATTCTCCAGCATGCTGTAATGAAATCCCCTGCTGACAGCTTAGGTATATTGGCAATTTTGCGTTCATATTTCAGGAGAGCAGAGTAATAATTACTAATACACAATGTGTGGCCAAGGGAACTCTAGGACATCAAGAAAATCTGATTCAATAATCACAATTTGATGATAAAGTGAATTACAAGAGTAATTTTCTTACTATAATCAGTGCAGTGTATTCCTAACAGTGACCAGAGTTTTTTTTTTTTTTTAATTTTTTCATTTATTTATTATTGAGACAGAGAGAAACAGAGCATGAGTAGGGGAGGGGCAGAGAGAGAGGGAGACACAAAATCCGAAGCAGGCTCCAGGCTCTGAGCTGTCAGCACAGAATCTGATGCGGGGCTTGAACCCACGAACTGTGAGATCATGACCTGAGCCGAAGTCGGACGCTTAACTGGCTGAGCCACCCAGGTGCCCCATGGCCAGAGTTTTTAAAAGGAAAGTGGAAGTGGTGCTGAATGGAGTAAAACCACACAAAAAATTTTAAAACCTGGGACAACGGGCTCATAAAGAAGGAGATTAGGATGTGTTAGGCTCAAAAATAAAAGGCTGCAATTTGACAATGATTTTCAAGGCTCAAAAATAAAAGGCTGCAATTTGACAATGATTTTCAAGAAAATGAAAAGCATGCTGTTTTCTGTTTTCTTTTACTAGAGAAGATGAATAATTTAATTTACATTGTAGTTTACATTTAGGTTGGATCTGGGCCATTTAGTCAACTAGGAAACTGAGGCAAAGAGGCTGAGCAATCTTCCCAAAATCTATGCAAATAAATCTTGATAGGTTGAGGATACACTTTTCTGGATTCCTCATTTTAATGAACTAGAGGTAACAAGCCTCTAAGCCAGTATGGTTTTCAGTTCTGTTGAGGGAAGGGAGAGCTTCATTCAGAACTTAAATATTGAAACGTGATCCCAGGGTAGATTGTGCTGGCTAAAAGCTGGCACAGCAGACCTTGCATAGCATCTGTTTGGCCTTGTCTACCTGATCACCCTTGGTCTGCCTGCCTTCTTGGTACCTCTGGGCAACCTTGACTCTGAACCACAATTTTTTCCAGCATTCCCCATCAACTAACTACAAAAAATTTTTTTAAAAAGCCTCTTTGTTTGCCCTACAAAAGGAATAACCTACTCACCAAAACATAAGGAAGGGCATTACATTTGGAATAGAACCCTCCAAAGCAATACCACAGTAATTCCCAACTTTCCAATACCTGTTCGACACTTACTCATAAGGTTTTAGAATCTCTGAAGAGGAACAAAATATATAGGAATGTGTAACTGACCATCATGTAGGAGCTTCTGTACCAGGAAAATGTGGTAAAACCCAGATAGTAAGTAAGCCCCAAATTTGGTAAGTACAGTTGCTCCTGGTGGGGGCTCAAATATTTGTTGAATGAATGGACAAAAGTTCTAGGGAAGATACTTGACTTTGAGACATATGGTAATGTGTTACCTAATTCTTAAACTGGCATTTGGGGAAATTATTTTAGCAGATGTGAGGTGGGAGGCTACTAGAGGAAGGCACAATGCAAAATGTGGAAGATTTGTTGGAACAAAAATAACTGGGAAGAGGCAAATAGCAATGAATGACATAGACTCAGTGAGAAGAAAGAAACCATACAGAAAATAATTTGTCTGACCATTTTCTAACAAATCCTTCTGCATCTGAATGACTTGCTAAAATCCAGCCTCTAGACCTGAACAGCTGTGCTTATAAGAATTTTAAATACTGCCCACAACCTTGAAATCACATAACTCCCAAGCTTATATCTTTATATCTCAAAAGACAGTCAGTTTAAAAAGCACTTATCAGAAGAAAGAGAATTTTTCCAGATGCTATTTTCCACCAGTTTCTAGATAGGTTGTTAGTTGATAACGGACTGTAGCTTTCATGACAAGGACAAAAATTAGAGGTGAAAAAAAAGTTTGGAAAGGCCTGCTTTTAATCTTGATTTTTAAATTCTGATTGTTAATTAATGCCACATGCCAACAAAATCATCATTGGCTTTAAGTCAAGAAAAAGTCTTAGTAGAGAGTGGTCTATAAGTTATACTTTGTTCTCCACGCCTTCCGACCCATAAGAGGGAAAAAGACCGATAAAGAAAGCTGGTAGGCAAGCTGTACTTCATCCCTTTCCCCATGGAGATGATAGACCCAGAGTCAGGAATCTAGCAGAAGTAGAGCCTTTGACATTCATCCAGGAAGAAACTAAGCAATGAGATCCGAAGATGCAGGTGGGTAGCATCTGGGAGCAGACTGGGCAGGAGAGGAAGCACAAAGAAAAGGGTAACATGGAGGCACACCTTAAGGACTGAACAAACCAGTTGATGCCTCAGTGCGACAGTGGCTGCTTGGAGTCCGGGGCGACAGAGTCCTAAAATGATGAAGGGGCACTAGTCCAGAAAAGGGACCGAGAGCTCAGTTCTGTATGCCATGTTCACCAGAAATGCCTCCTAGGTCCACAAGTGATTATACCCATGTAGAATGCAAACTGGGAGGGGAGTCAGAAGCTATCGAC
>JAQQST010002364.1:0-10207 GCA_028646485.1 Cryptoprocta ferox
TTTTGCATGTTGCTATCCAGTTCTCCCAGCACCATATGTTAGAGAGGCTGTCTTTTTTCCACTGGACACTCTTTCCTGCTTTGTCAAAGATTAGTTGGTCATACATTTGTGGGTCCAATTCTGGGTTCTCTATTCTACTCCATTAGTCTATGTGCCTGTTTTTGTGCCAATACCATACTGTTTTGATAGCTGCAACGAGTTAAAAAAGACTATAAATGAGGTGCATAATAAAACGGAGGCAGCCACTGCATGGATTGAAGAAGCAGAGAGAATAGGTGAATTGGAAGACACACTTATAGCAAAAGAGGAAGTCTAGAAAAAGAGAGAGAAATTGATACAGGAGCAGGAAATGAGAATTCGAGATCTGAGTGATACAATCAAACGGAACAATATCCGTATCATAGGAAATCCTGAAGAAGAAGAAAGAGAAAAAGTCCTGAAGGGGTGCCTGATCAGATTATAGCTGAGAACTTCCCGCATTTGGGGAAGGAAATAGACATTTAAATACAAGACGTGCAAAGAACCCCCTTAAGATGTAACTTGAATCGGTCTTCGGCATGACATATCATAGTGAAACTGGCAAAATATAAACATAAAGAGAGAATTCTGAAAGTGGCTAGGGATAAAAGGGCCCTATCATACAAAGGGAAACCTAGCAGAGTGGTTACAGACCTATCTAATGAAACTTGGCAGGCCAGAAAGGAATGCCAGGAAATCTTCAATGTGATGAAAAGGAAAAATATGCAGTCAAGAATCCTTTATCCAGCAAGCCTGTCATTCAAAATAGAAGGAGAGATAAAGGTGTTACCAAAGAAACAAAAATTGAGAGGTATCATTACCACCAAACCAGCCCTACAAGAAATCCGAAGAGGGACTCTATGAGGGAAATGTTGCAAGGAATACAAGGTACCAGAGACACCACTACAAACATGAACTCTACAGAGAAAACAATGAACCCAAACCCACACTTTTCAATAATAACACTTACTGTAAATGGACTGAATGCTCCAATCAAATGACACAGGGTACCAGAATGGATAAAAAAACTAAATCCATCTATTTGCTGTCTACAAGAGACTCATTTGAGACCTGAAGACACCTTCAGATTGAAAGTAAGGGGATGGAGAAGTATCTATCATGCAACCGGTAGTTAAAAGAAAGCTGGAGTAGCCATAGTAGTAGCAGACAAACTGGACTTTAAAGTAAAGGCAATAACAAAAGATGAAGGACATTATATAATGATTACAGGGTCCCTCCATCAGGAAGAGCTAACAATTATAAACATCTATGCACCAAATTAAGGAACACACAAAAACATGAAACAATTAATCAAAAACAGAAACAATCTTACTGATAAGAATGTGTTACTTACAGGGGACTTTAACCCTCCACTTACAGCAATGGATAGATCAACCAGACAGAGAATCACAAAAGAAACAATGGACCTGAAAGACACATTTGAACAGATGGAATTGATAGATATGTTTAGAACTCTGCATCTTGAAGGTAGAAAATTCACCTTCTTCTCCAGTGAACATGGCACATTCTCCAAGATAGATCACATACTGGGCCATAAAGCAGCCCTTCATAAATATAAACGATTTCAGATTATACCATGCACACTTTCGGATCACAATGCTACAAAACTTGAAATCAATCCCAGGAAAAAGTCGGGAAAATCTCTAAATATATGGAAGTTAAAAACCACACTACTAAAGAATGATTGGGCCAATCAGGCAATTAGAGAAGATATTTAAAAAATGGAAACAAATGAAAGCGAAAATACAACAATCCAAACTCTCTGGGATGCAGCAAAGGCAGTTCTAAGAGGAAAGTATATTACAGTCCAGGCCTATTTCAAATAACTAGAAAAGCACAAATTCAAAATCTAACAGAGCACCTAAGGAAACTAGAAGGGGAGGCACAAGAGCACCCCAAACCCAGCAGAAGAAGAGAAATAATAAAGATCAGGGCAGAAATAAACAATATAGTATCCAAAAAAAAAAAAATTGAACAGATCAATGAAACCAAGAGTTGGTTTTTTGAGAAAGTAAACAAAATTGATAAACCTCTAGCTAGGCTCCTGAGAAAGAAAAGAGAGAACACCCAAATAGAAAAAAAAATCAGGAATGAAAATGGAGCTATTACAACCAATCTCTCAGAAATACAAGCAATCATCAGAGATTACTATGAAAAATTATATGCCAAAAAACTGGACAACCTAGAAGATATGGACAAATTCCTAAACACACATGCATTACCAAAATTCAAACGGGAAGACATAGAAAATCTGAACAGACCCATAACCAGTGAAGAAATTGAATCAGTTATCAAAAATCTCCCAAAGAGTAAGAGCCCAGGGCCAGATGGCTTCCCAGGGGAATTCGACCAGACATTTAAAGAGGAGTTTATACCCATTCTTCTCAAGCTATTCCAAAAAATAGAAATAGAAGGACAACATCCGAACTCATTCTACAAAGCCAGCATCACTTTGATCCCCAAACCAGACAGAGCCCCAACAAAAAAAGAGAATTAGAGGCCAACATCCTTAATGAATACCGATGCAAAAATCCTCAACAAGATACTAGCAAATCGAATTCAACAGCATATAAAAAGAATTATCCAACAAGATCATATGGGATACATTCCTTCGTTACAGGGCTGGTTCAATATTCGGACATCCATCAATGTGATATATCATGTTAAAAAAAGAAAAGATAAAAATCATATGATCCTGTCGATAAATGCAGAAAAAGCATTTGAACAAATACAGTATCCTCTCTTAAAAAACCCTTGAGAATATCTGGATAGAAGGCACTTACTTAAACATCATAAACGCCATTTATGAAAAGCCCACAGCTAATATCATTCTCAATGGGGAAAAACTGAGAGCTTTCCCCCTAAGATCAGGAACACGACAAGGATGTCAACTCTCATCACTGTTGTTTAATATAGTGCTGGAAATCTTAGCATCAGCAGTCAGACAACAAAAGGAAATAAAAGACATCAGAATTGGCAAAGATGAAGTCAAACTTTCCCTTTTCGCAGATGACATGATACTCTACATGGAAAACTCGATAGACTCCACCAGAAGCCTACTAGAACTGATACAGGAATTCAGCAAAGTCGCAGGGTACAAAATCAACGTACAGAAATCAGTTGCATTTTTATATACCAATAATGAAACAACAGAAAGAGAAATCGAGAAACTGATCCCATTTACAATTGCATGAAAAACCATAAAATACCTAGGAATAAACCTAACCAAAGACGTAAAAGACCTGTACGATGAAAACTATAGAAAACTTATGAACGAAATTGAAGAAGACACAAAGAAATGGCAAAACATTCCATGCTCATGGATCAGAAGAACAAATATTGTTAAACTGTCATTGTTACCCAAAACAATCTACACATTCAATGCAATCCCAATCAAAATTGCACCAGCATTCTTCGCAAAGCTAGAACAAACTACTTAAAATTCGTATGGAATCAAAAAAACCCCGAATAGCCAATGTAATATTGAAGAAGAACACCAAAACGGGAGGCATCACAATCCCAGACTTTAGACTCTACTACAAAACTGTCATCATCAAGACAATATGGTATTGTCACAAAAACAGACGCATAGACCAATGGAATAGAATAGAGAACCCAGAACTGGACCTACAAATATATGGCCAATTAATCTTTGACAAATCAGGAAAGAGTATCCAATGGAAAAAAAGCCTCTTTAACAGGTGGTGCTGGGAAAATTGGACAGCAACATGCAGAAGAATGAAACTAGACCACTCTCTTACACCATACACAAAAATAAACTCAAAATGGATGAAGGACCTGAATGTGAGACAGGAAACCATCAAAACCCTAGAGAAGAAAGCAGGAAACAGCCTCCTTGACCTTAATCACAGCAATTTCCTACGTGATACATCCCCAAAGGCAAGGGAATCAAGAACCAAAATAAACTATTAGGACCTCATCAAGATAAAAAGCTTCTGCACTGCAAAGGAAACAATCAAGAAAACTAATAGGCAACCTACGGAATGGGAAAAGATAGTTGCAAATGACATATTGGAATAAAGGGATAATATCCAAACTCTCAAGGAACTCACCAAACTCCACATCTGAAAAATGAATAATCCAGTGACGAATTGGGCAGAAGACATGAATAGACCCTTCTCCAAAGAGGACTTCCAGATGGCCAACAGACACATGAAACGATGCTCAGCATCACTCATCATCAGGGAAATACAAATCAAAACCACACTGAGATACCACCTCATGCCAGTCAGAGTGGCCAAAATGAACAAATTAAGAGACTGCAGATGCTGGCGAGGATGTGGAGAAACGGGCACCTTCCTACACTGTTAGTGGGAATGGAAACTGGTACAGCCGCTCTGGAAAACAGTGTGGAGGTTCCTCAAAAAACTATCAGTAGAACTCCCCTATGACACAGCAATAGCACTCCTGGGGATTTACCCAAGGGATACAGAAGTGCTGATGCATAGGGGCACATGTACCCCAATGTTCATAGCGACACTTTTAACAATAGCCAAATCATGGAAAGAGCCTTAGTGTCCATAAACACATGAATGGTTCAAGAAGATGTGGTTTATCTATACAATGGAATACTACATGGCAATGAGAAAGAATGAAATCTGGCCATTCGTAGCAACGTGGATGGACCTCGAGGGTGTCATGCTAAGTGATATAAGTCAGGTGGAGAAGGACAGATACCATATGTTTTCACTCATAGGTGTAACAGGAGAATCCTAACAGAAGACCATAGGAGGAAAAGGGGGAAAAAGAGTTAGGGAGAGGGAGGGAGGCAAATCATGAGAAACTCTTGAGTGCTGAAAACAAACTGAGGGCTGAAGAGGGAGAGGGAAAGGGGAAGGGGGTGATGATCATGGAGGAGGGTAGTTGTGGGGAAGAGCACTGGGTGGTATATGGAAACCAAATTGACAATAAACTATGAATTAGAAAAATTGTTTTTTCCTTGACTTTGTCATTGACTCATTCATCTTTAATAGCATGATTTTTAAAAAATTTAATGTATATTCATTTTTGAGAGACAAAGAGAACAGAGCATGAGCGGGGGGGGGGGGGGCAGAAAGAGGGAGATAGAATCCAAAGCAGGCTTCAGGCTCTGAGCTGTCAGCACAGAGTCCAAACCCGGGCTTGAACTCACTGACCACAAGATCATGACCTGAGCTGAAGTTGGACACTCAACCGACCCAGCCACCCAGGCCCCCCTTTAACTTGATTTTTAACTTCCACTTCTTTATGGTCTTTCCCAATTTTTCTTCAGGTCGACTTCAAGTTTCTAAGCTTTGTGGTCTGAAAATATGCATGGCTTGATCTCATTCATTTGGTACTTATTGAGGCTTCATTTGTGGCCTGGTATGTGGTCTATCCCATGTGCACCTGGCAAGAATATGTATTCTGCTGTTTTAGGATGGAATGTTCTGAATATATCTGTGAAGTCCATCTAGAATGTGTCTTTACAAACAATTGTTTCCTTGTTGATTTTCTGCTTAGATGATCTGTCCAATGATGTAAATGGGGTGTTAATTGCTTCTAATATTGTGTTGTTATCAATGAGTTACTTTATATTTATTATAGTTTTTTAAGTATGTTTTGGTGATTTCATGTAGAGGGCACAAATATTTACATTTTTAGTTTTTCTTGTTGAAGAGTCCCCTTTATTATGATATAGGGCTCTTCTTCATTTCTTATTACAGTTTTTGTTTTAAAATCTATTTAAATTTTTTGGGAGACAGAGAGAGGACAAGCAGGGGAGGGACAAAGAAAGGGGGAGACACAGAATTGGAAGCAGGCTCCAGGCTCTGAGCTGTCAGCACAGAGCCCGACGCGGGGCTCGAACTCACAAACCACGAGATCATATCCTGAGCCGAAGTCGGACGCTCAACCGACTGAGCCACCCAGGCGCCCCTCAAATCTTTTTTTTTTTTTTAAATCAAGCACTGCTATTCTGGCTTTTTATTGATGTCCATTGCATGTTAAATGTATTTCAATTTCCTCACTTTCAATCCCCAGTTGTCTTGAGGTGCAATATGCCTCTTGTAGTCAGTATATATTTATTTTATATGTTTATTTATCCTTTCTGACACCTTATGTTTATTAGTTTGTTTTTTTAATTTGTTTCAAGTTTTTATTTAAACTGCAGTTAGTTAACATACAGTGGAATATTAGTTTCAGGGGTAGAATTTAGTAATTCATCACTTACATACAACACCCAATGCTCATCACAAAAAGCTTTCTCTTAATACCCATCATTCATCTCCCCACCCACCTCCCCTCCAGCAGCCCTCAGTTTGTTCTCTATAGTCAAGAGTCTGTTTTATGGTTTTCTTCTCTCTTTTTTCTCTATGTCCATCTGTTTTGTTTCTTAAATTCCACATATGAGTGAAATCATATGGTATTTGTCTTTTACTGACTGGCTTATTTTTCTTATCATAAAACTCCATAGCTTCATCCATATTGCTGTAAATGACACAATTTCATTCTTTTATGTGGCTGAATAGAATTCCATTGTATTTATATACTATATCTTCTTTATCCCTTCATCAGTCTATGGAGATGTTTGTTCTTTCCATAATGTGTCTATTATTAATGATGCTATAATCATCAGGGTGCATGCATTCCTTTGAGTTAGCAGTTTTGTATCATTTGGGTAAATACCTAGTAGTGTAATTGCTGAATCATACAGTAATTCTCTTCTAGTTTTCAAAGGAAACTCCAAATTATTTTCCCAAGTGGTTGCACCTGTTTGCATTCCACCAACAGTGTAGGACTATTCCCTTTTCTGCATCCTCAGCATCTGTTGTTTCCAGCATTGTTTATTTTAACCACTGTGACTGCTGAGGTGATATCTCATTTTACTTTTGATTTGTATTTCCCTGATGATGAATGATGTTAAGCATCATTTTATGTGTTTCTTAGCTATCTGTATGGCTTTGGAAAAATGGTCTTTGCATGTATTCTGCCCATTTTGTAACTGGATAATTTGTTTTGTTGGTGTTGAATTTTTTAAGTTCCTTATATATTTTGGATCCTAACCCTTTATCAGATGTGTCGCTTGCATATATCTTCTCTCATTCCATATCTTGCCTTTAGATTTGTTGATTGTATCCTTCAACGTACAGAAGATTTTTATCTTGAAAAATTCCAGAGTTTATTTTTGCTTTTGCTTCCCTTGGTTTTTAAATTTTTTATTTCAAATCCAGTTAGGTAGGTAACATGGTATAATATTAGTTTCAAGTATACAGTTTAGGGATTTAGTACTTACATACAACTCCCAGTTCTCATCACAAGTGCACTCCTTAATCCTCATCACCTATTTAACCCATTTCTTCAGCCACCTCGCCTTTGTTAACTATGTGTACTTAAGAGTCTCTTTCTTAGCTTGCCTCACTCTTTTTTTTAGCTTTACGATAGTTTTTTTTTATTTTTTTAATTCCACATCAATCAAATCATATGGCATTTGTCTTTCTCTGACTGACTTATTTCAGTTAGCATAATACTCTCTGGGTCCATCCATGACATTGCCAAAAAGATTTCATTCTTTTATATGGCTGAGTATTATTCCATTGTGTATATATACCTTACCTTCTTTACCCATTCATCAATGGACAGACATTTGGGTTCTTTCCATAAATTGTGTATTGTAGATAATGCTGCCATGAAAATTGAGGTGCATGTATCTCTTCAACTTAGTATTTGAATAAATATCTAGGATTGTATGGTAGTTCTATATTTAACATTTTTAGGATCTTCCACAGTTTTACAGAGTGGCTGTCTCAATTTCCATTCCCACCAACATTGCAGGAGGGTTTCCCTTTCTCCACATCCTCACCAAAACCTGTTACTCCTTTTCCTTTTCCCTTCCTTCCTTCCTTCCTTCCTTCCTTCCCTACCTCCCTCCCTCCTTCCCCTTCCTCCTTCCTTCCTTCCTTCCTTCCTTCCTTCCTTCCTTCCTTCCTTCCTTCCTTTCTTTTTCTTGCCAATTGTAGCCATTCTGACTGGTGTGATATGGTACCTCATTGTAGTTTTGACTTGTATATCTCTGTCGATGAATGATGCTGAGCATCTTTTCGTAGGGCTGTTGGGTCTTCATTGGACAAATATATATTCATGTCTTCTGCCCATTTTTAACTGAATTATTTGATTTTGGGGTGTTGGGTTTGATAAGTTCATTATATATTTTGGGTATAACCCTATATGAAATATGTCATTTCAAATATCTTTTCCATTCCATAGGTTGCCTTTTAGTGTTATTTATGGTCTCCTTCACTGTGGAGAAGCTTTATATTTTGATGAAGTCCCAGTAGTTTATTTTTGCTTTTATTTCCCTTTCCTCAGGAGATCTACCTAGAAAGAAGTTGCTACAGCCGAATCAAAGAGTTTACTCGTGTTTTCTTCTCTAGGCCTTTTAGGCATTTAGGTCTCATACTTGGGCCGTTAAACCATCTTGAATTTATTTTTTGAGTGTCATGTAAGCAAGCGGTACAGTTTTATTTATTTATTTATTTATTTATTTATTTATTTATTTATTTTGCATGATTATCTCCAGTTTCCTCAGCAACATTTGTTGAGATACTGTTTTTTTTTCCCATCTGATATTCTTTGCCATTTGTCGAAGATTAATTGACCATATAATTGTGGGTTCATTTCCGTGTTTTCTATTCTCTTCTGTTGATCTGTGTCTACTTTTCTGCCAGTACCATACTGCCTTGATCATAATTATTAGTCCAGTGTTGTGATGCCTCCAGCTTTGCTTTTCTTTTTCAATATTGTTTTGGCTATTAGTGATCTTTTATGGTTCCATACAAATTTTAACACTGTTTTTTCTAGCTCTGTGATAAATGCTTTTGGTATTGCGATAGGGATTTCATTAAATGTGTAGATATTTTTTGGGTACTATAGACATTTTAACAATATTTGTTCTTTCTATTCCATGATAATGGGATGTTTTCCATTTCTTTTTGTCATCTGCAATTGCTTTCATATAGTTTTCAGAGTACAGATCTTTTACCTATTTGGTTAGCTTTATTCCCAAGTATCTTATGGCTTTTGGAGCAATTGTAAATGGAATGGATTCTTTGAGTTCTCTTGCTGCTTCTTCACTATTGGTGTATAGAAACGCAACAAATTTCTGCACATTGATTTTTTGGTCACATGACATTACTGAATTTGTTTATCAGTTCTAGCAATGTTTTGGTGGAATCTTTTAGGTTTCCACGTAGAGTATCATGTCATCTGCAAATACTGGAATGTGGATCTCTTCCTCTCTGATTTGGATGTCTTTTATTTTTCTGTAGTTCCAATTGCTGTGACTAGTACTTCTAGTAATATGTTAAATGACAGTGTTGTAGTGGACATTCCTGATTTGTTCTTGAACATAGGGGAAAGACTCTAACTTTTTCCCCATTGGGGATAGTACTAGCAGTGGGTTTTTCGATGTATGTACTTTATTATGTTGAGGTATGATTCCTGTAGGTTGTCTTTATTTCCACTTTTTTTCAGTTTTTTTCTTACCATGAATGGATTTGGTGCTTTGTCAAATGCTTTTTTGCATCTATAAAAATGATCATATGGTTTCTTGGGGGCACCTAGGTGGTTTCATTCAGTTAAGCGTCTGACATCAGCTCAGGTCACGATCTCTCCATTTGTGCATTCAAGCCCTGCATTGGGCTCTCTGCTGTTAGCACAGAGTCTGCTGCGTATGCTCTGTCCTCCTCTATCTCTTCCCCCCCATCCCCGCTCATGTGCTTGCTCTCTCTCAAAATAAGTATACATTATTTTAACAAAGACAAGATCATATGGTTCTTATCCTGTCTTTTATAATGTGGTGTATCATGATGATGGATTTGCAAATATTGAACCACTCTTGTAGCTGAAGGGTAAATCTCACTTAATCATGCTGTATGGTTCATTTAATGTAATGCTGAATTTGATTTGCTAGTACTTTATGAGGAATTTTTGCATCCATGTTCATCAGGGGTATTGGCATGTAGTTTTCTTTCTTATTGAATCATTTATGTGGTTTTGGTATCAGGGTCATGATGGCCTCTTAGAATGTATTTGGATGTTTCCCTTCCTTTTCTATTTTTTTCAAATAGTTTAAGTATTGTAGGTGTTAACTCTTATTTAAATGTTTCGTAGAATTCACGTGTGAAGCCAT
>JAQQST010002365.1:0-10203 GCA_028646485.1 Cryptoprocta ferox
TAAGACAGGAACCGTTAAAGCCTGGCTGTTCCTGAAGATTTTCTCAGCCGTGGAGCCGGGACCCGCGGGTGTGGCCCGTCGGCTTCCCCTGACGCTGCTTCCCCTGCCCCGTCCCTCGGTGCCGTGTCCGTGCGTGTGCACTTGCACGGACACATCCTGTAACTCCCCTGCTGGGCCTCAGTTTCCCTCCTGAAGCTGATGGTGCTGATCACGGTGCCTGGCCGCGAACAGAGCTGTGGGCTGGCGGGGCTCCTACGCGCCTCTGAGGCAGACACGGAGGTCACAGGCCCCTCCCCC
The DNA here is from genome assembly GCA_028646485.1 of Cryptoprocta ferox. Taxonomy (NCBI): domain Eukaryota; kingdom Metazoa; phylum Chordata; class Mammalia; order Carnivora; family Eupleridae; genus Cryptoprocta; species Cryptoprocta ferox. Next base: position 298 of record JAQQST010002365.1, read on the forward strand.
GCCCCAACAGCACATCACAGTGACTGCTGTTTGCTTTCTGCTTCAGCTCTTTGGGCTGAAGGACCGGTGGGATTTGGCCTGCCGTTCACATAATGAAGTAGGAACATCGCTGGACAAACACCTCGAGTGTGCTTTCAGACAAGGGGCGGGTCGCCCGGGTCACCTGGTGCAGAGTGAGCCCCCGTACGTCGATGAGCCGTGTCCCTGAGCACACAGTGCGTGCGGGGACCCTCCACGCCACGGGGGGACTGCGGTGCCGGCGCTGTGCCCACGTCCGCCCTGGCTGGGCTGGAGAGTACATCCTGTCAAAACATTCCCTGACACTTAGCGGGCGTGACAGGCTCTTCCCATGACGAGGTGGCTAATTGAGAAGTGACTCATCCGGGACTGGCTTGTAGTAACGCTCTCGGGAGATGGGTTCCACCTTCCTTTGGTCCCTGCCCTGGCTGACATCCGTCCGTATCACAGAGCCCAAGCGGCCGCCTCACCTCGGGGTTCCCTGCCGTGCTGGCAGGGCTGGCTGGTGCTTGGGGGGATTCTGGGCCCTGTGGCACTGCCCCCGGGGCTGGCTGGTGCTGGGGGGTGGGGTTCGGGCCCTGTGGCACTGCCCCCGGGCTGGCTGGTGCCTGCTATGTTTGCTGTTCGCCCTGGAAGGAGAGATGGGGGCGTGTGCGTGGGGTCTTCACCGGGGAGCAGCCCTGCCTCACCATCCTGTCCTTCACCTGTCCTGTCCCTGGCACGGTCACTCTGACCCCATGGCCTCCACCTGGGGGTCCCCTAGGTTCAGACCAGCCAGCCAGGCTCCCCGGGGCGCTTGGCCCTGCCTCCTCCTCCAGCTGCTCTGGGCCACCCCATCCTGGCATCCACCGGCCCCGGCCGGGGCAGCTCTGCCTTCCTCCCGGTGACCTCCCTCCCTGCCCCCGGGACCTGGCTCACCTTCTGAGGCATCTGGGGCCCTCCTCTGGCCCCTGCACTGGCTGGGTGCGGCCCCAGGCCTGCCCACCTTGCAGCGTCCGTGCACTTTTCTTCACTCGTGCTCAGACCCACCACCCGTGACACAAGATCCTACAGCTAGATGTGCCCGGGACACAGGGGCGAGGCGGGGGCGGGGCGGGGCTGGGCAGGGGCAGGGCAGGGGCTGGGGCTTGCCGGCCTCAGGAGCCAAGCTGGGCGCTCCCACACTTCTGCACACTCATTGGGTGTCCTTCCTCCACCCGCTCCTTTCGGGGGGGCTCTGTGGGCTGGGGAGACGCTCTGCGTGTGGACACGCGTTCTCCCCAGCGCTCCTCATGACCTTGAGCTCTCCCGTGTTTGTCATCTGGAGGGGTTTCTGCCCCCCACACCCCCACATCCCGAGCAAGGCTTTCTAAGGAAACTCCCGGCCCCCGGGGAGGGGCACCTGGCGAACTGGGGGGGCATTTGTTTGAACCATCAGCGTCATGGAAACATGCTGTGGTGACGGGTGCAGGGGACCCTGGGGTCCCATCCGGCCAAACCACATAGGTGCCCTGCAACGCTCTCACCACCCAGACCCGGGAGCAGGCTTGTGATGAGCCCCGGAAGTTTTCCGAACCCCTCCGATGTCAGACGGGAGCCCCCCAGACTAAGAGCAAAACTCAGCGCAGAAAGCGCCTGGGAGGTTGGAAGCGGCAGCCGGCGGCTTCCAAGGTGTGTGTCAGCCCTTCTGGGTCTGTGAGACACGGGCCGTGGCCGCGTCGCAGACCGTGCACCTGCCAGACGTGTAATCAAGAGCAGTGTCACGTGGGGCGCCTGGGTGGCTCAGTCCGTTCAACTCCTGATTTCGGCTCAGGTCATGGTCTCAGGGTTCGTGGGATCAACCTTCTCTCTGTCAGCGTGGAGCCTGCTTGGGATTCTCTCTCTCCCTCTCTCTCTCTCCCTCTCTCTCCCTCTCTCTCTCTCTCTCTCTCTCCCTCTCTCTCTCTCTTTCTCTCTCAAGAATGAAATAAACGGTAAAAAAAGTCAGTGTTATGTCGTTAACAGAAATGCATTTGCTGCTCAGGTCAGTGTTTGTTTTGTGCTTCTGTCTCTGTCTTCATCTTGGGGTCCCAGCGTGGAAAGGGGGGCGTTGTCTACAGACAGGAGACCAGACCGTGCCGCCAGGTGGCCGCAGGCCGCCTCCGCCCAGACGGCCACATGCAGGACGACGGAGCGCGCCGCCTCCCTGGGAAATCCTGGAGACCTCACCGCCACCGTCTCAGGCGGTCGGGTCGGAGGGTTTCTGTCTTTCGCGTCCTGGGAAGTGGCCTTTGTCCCTCAGCTCACCAGCCCCGCCCGCTGTGGCCTGAGGGTGCGGGGCAGTGAGCGTGCTCCAGGGGGCTGGACCCCTCGGACAAGAGGCTTCCTGTACTGCGGCAGGCCAGGCCTGGAACCTTCCTCATGGTATTGATCAGCTGGGCTTGCCACCCTCCCCCCAAACCTGAAACCCTGTTTGCTCAGTCTCCATCCTTGGGGCCAGCGATGGGCCCGGGGCGCTTCGGAGCAGCAAAGGAGCAAGATTTGGCACCGTCGAGCAGTCGTGGGAAAATCCCTCACGGGAGCCTGTGGTGAGCTAGAAAGTTCCGTGGGGTGGACCAGGCCACCGGTGAGCGGGGATGCCCGGCCCAGCCTGTCCTGCCCCGTGGGGCTGCGGCCAGTGAGGGACGTGGTGATTGAACGCGTGTCCTGTGCCTCCTCCGTGCTTCTGACACGTCTCGGGGCCTGGGCAGTGGCGGGGGATGCACGCAGGGGGCCCAAGGCCCCCAATGTCTCTGCGCGCAACTGGGAGAGGAGACGGGCCCCGGGGCGTCTGCAGGCCAGAGGGGACGTACGTGCTTCTCACTGTGGAAGGACCTCCTTAGGTGTCACGTTTTGCACTGGTTACCATTGCAGAGCAGTGATGTCCTCCCCGGACATAACCCAGGTCCAGGCCCCCTCCCCCGATGCCCCCACGGGGCCGTGGAGTTCTCGGGGCTGCTGGTGACAGGGGAGGCCACAGGGACGCGTCCCCCAGAGCTGGAGGAGCTCGTGCCACCAGGCAGGACGCAGCTCTGTACTTGGTACCTCCGGAGCCTCTGCAGGTCAGATTCCTGTCTGGAGGGGCTGCAGGTCCCTGGGACCCGGGGGGAAGGTTCGTGAGCTGAGCTGGGAGTCTGGGGACAGCCCCTGCTGGCCTGGGGTCCCGCGAGCTCTCTGGAAGGCTTCCCCGGCCTTGGACTTGAGGTCCTTTGTCCCCAACAGTTACTGAGCCTCTGCAAGTGCCAGCAGGGCCCCGCACCTCGTTCCTGCTGTGTGTGCTCACGCCAAAGCCCTCCCGTCTCTGTTCAGGAGGAGGTTTGGCCCCTCCACACAGGCAGTGTCTCTGTCCTCGCGAGTCCACGCGGCGTGGGTCTCGTTTACACTGGGTGGCGAGCCTCACAGAGGTCCTGAGGTTTCTCCGTTGTCCTATTTTCTATGTAGGCTAGGACAGAGAGCTGTTCTTCTGCTTTGACTGCCGACGTCAGTCATTTACACGTGAGTATGAATGAGGCCCTGATGCTGATCTGGCTAACCAGGGGCTGGTGTGGACATAGGGTCTCACCTGTCTGACCCTGACTTTGAAGACCAACTGGAACAGGTATTGCTACCTGCCCCAGTGGAAGGGCCTTCAGCAACTTCTAATCCCTCAAGTGCAGGAGGACACTGAGCACACCCGAGGCCCCCAGGGGTCCTCGAGGTCAGCTCCATGTCTTGTGGTTCCAGTCGGAGCCCAGACTGAGACCGATTCCCCCGCTCTGGGGCCTCCTCACACCCCTGTGCACTTAGAAGCCTCGCCTGGTTTTGGAATCCTGCTTCCCAGGCTCCGTTCCCGGCCCTGTTTCCGGCTCCGTTCCCGGCTCTGTTCCAGGCTCTGTTCCAGGCTCACCATGGAAGCCCTTCTGCTTCTCAAATTCCTGGCAGATTCCTGCGCTCGGGGCTTTGGTGACAGAGGCTGGACCTGAGGCCCAAAGGGGCACGTGCTGCCGCCGCATCAGGGCTCTGGGAACCCGGTCAGCAGGCGTGTCCCTGCCGTGAGGCTTCAGGGTCCCCGGGGGTCACTGTTGGGAAGGGGCGCCGGCGTCGCGTGCCCTTCCCTGGACGTACCCAGCAAGCACCCCGCACCCCGCAAATCCTCCTGACCGTCCCAGAGGGAGATGCTTTTGTTCTGGTTTTGGAGGTGAAGGAGGCTCAGGGGGGGTGAGGGCACAGCGGGCTCCCCGGGCAGGGGGCACCAGCGCAGGACCACTGAGCCCCGAGCGTGCGCTTCTGACCCCGGACGCTCAGACCCCAGAGCTGTGGTCTCCGGGATTCTGGGCCATCGGCTGTGGCTCTGCCCCACGGGCCGGGCTCTGGCGGGTGGCGACAGGCACGCGGCGCCCTGGGACTGGCCTCTCCTTCCCCCAGCCGTCGGCAGAGTCACCGGCAGCTCGGCTGCGGGGCTCAGCTCCGGGCCGTTCCGTTTCTCCCGCGGAAGCTCCCCGGCTGCCGGTTTTCCTGGCACCCGCCACCCCGAGCGGACGGAGAGCCCGTGAACGACGCAGTCGGCACAGGGGTCCTTTGGGGTCCAGACCCCTGCCCGGGACCCCAAGCCGTGTGAGTATTTTACAGATAACCCCCGGGGAGCTAGAATGGCCCCTTACTTCTGTTTTAAAGCCACAGCAGTAAACGTACGCGTCCTCTCGGTGCCTAAGTGACGAGGTCGCGGGAAGGTGACTCAGGAAAGTGTCCTTCCTGGGAAAGCGGTTCCCATCCTTAACGCCCTGTGGGGGCAGGAGGGGGATTTGAGGGCCAAGGAGGCTGGTGGGGACCTGTCCCACTGGGGCGCAGGCTGGGGGCTGGCATGGCGTGGGGGCCCCTTGCCCAGGGTGGGCTGAGCTGGGGCCCAAGGACAGGGAGGGCCTGGCTGGGTCTCTGGAAGGCCTGGGCCATCCTTGTCCCCCAGACCCGTGTCGGCCCAACTGGGAGCCCGGGCCTTGGAGACACCGGAGGCCTGGGGAGTCCTTGGAACGTCCTCCCAACATGATGGCATCAACCAGGCACTCGGCTCCTCGGAGGAGTGGCCCTGCGGAACATTCCGGAATGTGTTCACTGGTTTGGGACCCCCGTTGTGCTACCAGTGGACTCTCTGGGGTTTTCCTTGGCCTCAGCAAGGCCGCATTTCTGGGTGTGCTGTCCGTTCGGGGGAGGGGGTGTGCGCCGGGCTCTCCAAACACAGGCTGGATTTCGTCCTGGTCAGAGTGTGACCCCCACGCGCAGGTGAGCGCCCTGGAAGCTGGAGGCCCTGAGGAAGCGGGGGTTGGGGGTCACCTGCGGGAGCATTTGGATTGTGGGGGGAGCCCCGCCTGGGAGGGTGGCAGCCTCTGGGGGAGTGGAGGACGTCCAGGGGATGGAGGTGCTGTGCGGGGGGCTCACCTCTGCACCCCCGGCTTCGTGAGCCAGGCCGGCCGGTTTCCTGTGTGTGGACAGGATGTCACCGCGGCCTGGGCAGCCTGGGTGTGCAGAGGTCCCCGCTCATCTCTCACTGCGTCACCATTTGTGTCCAGGCCGCTGTCGGGGGTGTGGCTTGGGCTCAGAGGACCACGGCAGTGTTAACCCTTCACTTCACAGACGGGTAGCCGAGGCTTGCCCTGGGCCACCTGGAGAGCGGGGGGCAGGCCCGGCTGCCCCCCAGGGCTGGGGCTCAGGGGACCCCTGGGCTTCGCACGGCCCTGGCTCCCCAGTCATGTTTTGCACGAGCTCAGTAGTTGCTGGTTGTGAAAACAAAATCGCTGTGAGTGACGGCAGCTTTACCCTTACATCTGGGAGCGGGTGTTCATCGGGCAGTTGCAGACTTGGATCTGCGCGGGATGACGCGCCGGGGCTGCTCGTGTGTACGTGTGTGTAAATTTTTTAATGTTTATTTTTGAGAGAGAGAGAGAGAGTGCGAGCAGGGGAGGGGCAGAGAGAGGGAGACACAGGATCCGAAGCAGCTCCAGGCTCCGAGCTGTCAGCGCAGAGCCCGAGGCGGGGCTCGAACCCACAAACTGTGAGATCACGACCTGAGCGGAAGTCGCACGCTCAACCAACGGAGCCCCCCAGGCGCCCGACTGTGAACTGCTTCTAGAGCTACACCATCCTTACATACAGCCACACCCCTGTGTCTGGCTCAGGCCCCCGTGAGATTTGGGGGAAGGATCCCTCCTCCAGGAAGCTCTCCTGGTGCTGCCCACCCATGCTGTGCCTTGAGGACCTGCTGCACCCCGCTCGTCGCCCTCGGGGCTGAGGCCTGCGAGCCTGTCCTCCCTGAGGGTGCCTGGCGCGTGTTTGCCGGCGCCAGTCCAGTGCTCCCAAGTGTGTGGGCTTAGAGAAAGGCCTTCACTTGTTTGCAAAAGCCCCTCCTTTGGGACCCACCTCCCCTGAGTGGAGAAGGTGCACGCAGGTGTGTCCTGGCCCATGTGGCCCTGCTGTCACCTGCTTTGGAGACGTGCTTGTGCGGTGACCCCCAGCAATGCAGGGTCACCAGGACCTGGTCTGGTCTGTGCTCCGCCGGGAGCCAGGGGCAGGCGGGGACGGTCGGGCCGGGCGAGCAGGTCAGCAGGTGGCCGCCGGGTCCTCCCCTCGACCATGCTTCCAGGAACTTCTGTTTTATGCGGGGCAGGACCGAGGGGGCTGGTCTCCACCTGCCGCCGGCCACGAGCTGAGCAAAGTGCTGCCCCCCCCGCCCCCGCCCCGCACTCCCTGTCACCGTCGGGGACCCTCCAGCCGGGAAGTCATCCCTCTGCTCTGCTCAGACTTTCACAGAAAACTGGGGGAAATAACCACGTGTGAGATGAGGCTGAACCAAAACAGGCTGGTCTGTGGGCCGAGGGGGCGTGTGCACGCGTGGCCCTGTGTGTATGTGCCCGCGTGTGTGGTGTCTGTAGCCTTGGGAGTGCCGTCCTGCCCCCTCCTGCCCTGCCCTGCCCCTGCCCTGCCTCCCTCCTGTCCCCTCCTGCCCCACCCTGCCTCCCTCCTGTCCCCTCCTGTCCCCTCCTGCCCCGCCCACTGACAGACCTAAAGCATTAGGTTCGAGTTGCTCTCCAGATTTATCAGACGCCTCCTTTCAAGTGACATTAAAAACCACCCCTCAAGTTTCTAAATCCGGTCCCTGGCTTCCTACCCATCGCTGCCGGGGACAGTCAGGGAGGGGTGCCCGGCCCAGGCGGCCTCAGCGTGGACAGGGACTCGGGGGGCAGCCCAGCGGGACAGGAGACAAGGGACCTCCGGCGTCTACCTCGCCTTCGGTTTCCCTGCGCTTCTGCGACGTGGCGAGTCTCCAGTGAGATGTCCCCACCCTGGAAGGTCTGCCCCGGCCGCGGGTCACCCCCGGCGTCCGGCGAGGACCGCGAGTCGCCGCCCAGACGTGCAGGCTCTGGACGCAATGATCACGTGCTCCTCTGAAATTCCAAATTGCAGACACTTCATCTCCGCCAACGTGCCGGAGTTGGGAGAGGTGGCGGGGGGCCCTGGAGGTTCAACAGCACCTTTTGGCATCTCACGTCGGTGCGGCGGCCAAATGGTTATTTTTATATTACAGTCCCCGGGCGTTGTCAGAGTGATTAATACGTTCGCTGAAAACCCATTATCTTTTAATAAATTAATCTTGGTAGCGGGGGGTAACTTTCCCACGACCTTTGCTCGGGCGCCCGCGAGGGGTCATCGTCGGCCCTGTGGACAGCGCAGACGTGAGGCGACATGGAGGGGGCCCCTGCGTCTCCCCAGGTGGGTCCTCTGCCGGGCAGCCTGGGGCCATCCCGGGCCAGGCCCCGCCCCCTTTACAGGGAGCTCCTGAAACCGAGCACAAGCTTAGCTCTGAGCTTCCTGGCAGACGAGACAGAAGGGAAAGTCACTGGGTATGCGGCTCTCGTTGTCCCTTAAAGATGCTGAAACAGAACAGGGACGTCGGATCCTGGCCGTCACTGGCTGTGGCAAATCATCTCCAGCCTGCAAAACCACACGCAGGGTCAACCCTGTCATTTCCACGGTTACGGGAAACCGCGGAGGCCCAGGGGTGGGCTTGTCCCGTCCAGCAAGTGGCAGGATGACAGCGGACCTGAGCCAAGGGCCCGGCCTCCCCAGGGGCCGCCGTGCACAGCCGGCTGACGTGGGGCTCGGACGCTTCGAGCAGGGACTGCACCGGTGGCAGCAGCGTCCTGCCCCTGTCATCACCCTGCCCCTCCCCTGGTGCCCGGGCCTCAGGCCAGAGGCCCTCAGCCCCTCCCCCCGCCCTGGGCCCCCTGGCTCCTCTCTTGCCTTCTCATCGGACACTCCACCTGCCCACCCCCTGCTCTCCACCCTCCGTCCCTCCTTTCCCGGAATAGGGCTGGTCAAGGTCACCTTCGCAGTTGTCCACCCAAGGCCACTCCTGAAGCCGCCTGTGTGGGGGAGGGGCCCTGCTGCACCTGCCCCCCATGCTGGTCCTCCCCTCCTGGGGGGCCTCTGCCACCCACTCCCAGGGCACCAGCACACCCTGCTGAGCACTAGCGTCTGGAGTCTGCAGGGAGGAATGAGCAAAGGCACCGGGCTCCACGGGGGCTCCGCAGGGGGTCGTCCCCGGGTTTCGCTGGGGGACGGGGTTCAGGGGGCTCATGGGGTTCGGACAGGAGCTTGCACATGTCTCCCCAGCAGAGCTCCCAGCCGGGGCCCCCTGAGGTCTCCACCAGCCTTCGTGGGCAGGTGTCCTCCCCAGGGTCTGAACACCACAGACCCACCCTGCCCGGGGCAACCCAGGCGGCAGTCCTGCCAGCCTCACCCCTCACCCCTCACGCCCACCGCCCCTGTGCCCACCATCCACCTGTGTCTACCACTCTGTCCCCGCCGTCCCCCTGTGCCCACTGCTCTGTCCCCGCCATTCCCCTGTCCCGTACCCGCTGTCCCCCTGTGCCCACCGTCCCCAGTGCTCAGCGCCTGTGCCCACCCCACCCACGGGTGCACGTCAGCCTCCACCTCCACCTCCCGTCAGGGGGTTGAGGAGAAACAAAGGGAGGACCCTGGCGGTGGCAGCCGGCTCTCTGATTGGCCCAGCGACGCTCCGCCATTAAGCTGGTGGCGAGCTACCCGAGGACTAATTAAACCAGATGGCGGTAAAACCCGAGTGGGGGCACCAGAGACATTTTTACATTCAAGTTGATCAAAATTAGGTGCAACAGCATATGCTGGGGGAGATTAAGGACGTTTAACTACATATTAACGGTTCCTCCCGAGCCCCCTTCCTGGTGATGTCGGCACAGCCCTCCCGGGGCCCGTCTCCATCACCGAGACCCCTGCCCTCGGCTTAGGTGTCCTTGGGGCGCGTGTCATGGTCAGAGCCGCACCCGGAGCCGGGGGTGGGGGGGCCTTTAACAGGCGGGGGCGGGACGCCGTCTCCATGGCGACATGCCTGTAGCTTCGCCGGGTCGGCCCACGTGCCTGGTCTGCGTCCTGTCGGCGCCCCGGGCTGGGGGCCCTGGGCTCGGGGACGCTGCCGGGCCGTCCAGGACGCCCCCCGCGCCCGCTGAGGGGAGGCCGTCGCTTTCTGGGGCGGTGGCCGCAGCCCCAGGCAGCGTGCGCGGTGGGGCGGGCTGTGCCCTGCGTGCGGAGTCCGGGCCCCCCCGCCCTCCCGCTCCTTCTGGAAGGTTCGCTGCTCTTGCAGCCTGGAAATCCGTGCATTTGCAGTGTGTGCGTCCACTGAGGTGAAGTTCATGTCACAGAGTGAACCGTCCCGCAGCACACGTGTCGCCGGCATTTCGTCCCCGGAGGAAGCCCAGTACCTGTTACACAGTCACCGCCCATCCCCTCCGCCCACCCTGGACCCCCACCTCGCAGGGATTTGCAGCACAGGCGAGAGGTCCCGATGGAGCGGGCGGGGGGGGGGGCGTGCAGCCGACGAGTGGT
>JAQQST010002366.1:0-10202 GCA_028646485.1 Cryptoprocta ferox
ATAAGGTATGAAAAACACTCCTTGCAATGAAAACCACAGAGCAGACTCTCTCTTTTAGCTTACATGTTGGGAATCAGCACCCTTACTGGGGAGAACATAGACTGGAATCTGCAAATGTGGGTTCAAATCCCAGCTTCACCCTCCATTTATCCAAAAATAAATGACGTGATATGCAGAAACCTTTACCACAGCACAGGTACTAAATGCTCAATAAAGCATTACTAGTAGTAGGTTCCTTTTGTCCATTATTTTGCCTACTTCAAAAGCAGTTGAGAAAATGGAGTTCATAGTCTGCATACCCATGGAGTCCCAGGTGTTGGAAGCAGGGGGAGGGTGTGATAGAAGGAAGCTTAAGGATTCAGATTCGGGGCGCCTGGGTGGCTTACTCAGTTAAGCATTGGACTGTAGGTCATGATCTCACGGTTCAGGAGTTTAAGCCCAGTCGGGCTCTGTGCTGACAGCTCAGAGCCTGGAACCTGCTTCAGATTCTGTGCCTTCCTCTCTCTGCCCCCTCCCCTGTTCACACTCTCAAAAAATAAACATTAAAAAAATTTTTTAAATTCTGATTCATGATTAGCCAACATGACTCCCTGCATGGGCTTGACCTGGGTGATAGCTGTCCCTGATAGCCTGGCAGGGATGTGGGAGTAGGAGCAATTCTCAGAAAAGGGGGAGAAAAAAAGTCACTTGTGGGTTGAAGGTCTCAGAGTCTCAAATGTATTTAAATTTGGAACCAAACAAGATTTTCATTGGAGGTCACTGATACACACACACACCCCCCCAAAGGAGACTCCAGACAATTTTTGAAGTGTGTTTAACTAGTGTTCAGAAATGAAATATTCAGCTGACCTAATTTTTACATTGGGAATAGGAGACATAAGTGTATTTTCAGCAAATCCAACAAAATATTTACTCCATTTCAACATGAAGTTGTGAAGAGCAAGCACGAGCGAGCACGAGCTGAACAGTACGGCAGACAGACCATGTCAGTCAGCTGCCCCTGTCCCTTTGCTGCTCCCGCTCCCCAAAGGCCCCTGCTTGCTGCAATCTCCCACTTACACCAAAGACAGCCAGCATCTCCGGGGAAGGGCATATGCTGGCCACGGGGACAGAGAAGACTACAAGTGTGTCTGACACAGGATCTGAGAAGGTCCCCAGCAGGACTATGTCCCAGTTGCCCATAGTCGAAACCCGCTCGTTAACCCACTCTTCCTAGGTTTTCCGCTCTTCCCTGTCCTACCGCCCCTCTAACAAGTGCATCCTGGCAATAAACCTCTGTAATAAACTGCTTACACCCAAATCCTGGTCCCAAGGTATGCTTCGGAGTGCAATCCAAACTAAGACCCAGTGAGACAAACAGGAGAATAGTTTAGGAAGAAGGAATGAGAGCAAGAGGAAGAACATAACTGATGGGAAGGTAATAAGCCTCTAGGGAAAAGGGAAGTAGCTAGGACCGAGTGAGAGAGGAAAAATGCCAGACAACAAATGCCCACTTCCTCAACCAAGCAGTCCCTAGTTACAACCACAAATACCAGACAAGAAAGGTCCACTTCCTCAACCAAGCAGTCCCTAGTTACAACCACTCCATTTCACCTGACCAACTGTTCCAGTCTGGCAGGCAGCCAAGCCCATAAATTCATTCGTTCCTCCAAAGGCTCACACATGCCCTGGTTTACTGGTAGGGGTCAACAATGGCCTCTCGGGTCACTGGGTCCACCAGCGACTTCAGAAGACAGCCTGGCCCCACAGCCCTCACCATCCCCACCCTCCTCCAAAGCCACCGGTGGAGACTCTGGGTCAGACACCGGACTCTGGGAGACTAGGCACTCCCAGAGTGCACGTACTACAGCAACTTACCCTCTTGATCAAGACACACCTGGCTGGGACAAAGCTCTTCCCCAAATCATGTCCTGTTGCAAAAGATGGCAAGAGGCAAGTTTTAAAAACTTTGCAGAAACTTTTAGTACAAAACTAAAGGCCAAGGAAAAGGAAGTCCCAAACATCCCAACTCAGACACCATTCTGACTTTTTATGAATCCTGGATCCTCAAAGGGGGCATATCCCCCCTCCCAAAAGGGGGAAAAAATTTTTCGGGGGAGTGGAGCAAAATAATGTTATACATTACAAGGGTTTGTGGCTCCCCCTATCTGACAAAATCTTATTCCATTTAACTTCACAGAGTGGGTAATTAGTAAGGGGGGGAATGTAAGGCAGCTCCTTCACAGAGTGGGTAATTAGTAAGGGGGGGAAAAATGTAAGGCAGCTGATTATGGAAAAAAGCTGATGAAACACCCACATAATGATGAAAATCCTACTCTGGATTCAATTTTAACTCCTCTAGGAAGTAACATCCACCCCAGGAAGACTAACTTGTACGTCTCCTCTAATATCCTATGAAAAACGTACTTTAACAGCACATGTGTTGACCACGTCTAATTGCACTTCGTAACTTTTCTTGAATTCCAGAGATTGTCTTCATCCCGCTCTATATATAGTAAGGCAGTGGAAATAAAGAGGATCCTAATTTTGAAGTCAATTCTAATGCCTATTGCGTAGAAGGCTCGTTCTAGGTCAACATTGGTTGTCCGGCCGTTTCCCACCATCCCCTCAAACGCAGCTCCTAGGGCATGCTGCAGCAAGGCCTTTGGCAAGGTGAATTTCCTTAAACTCAGTATGTCCAAATGGGACCCATCTCGCCTCCAAACTTAGTGTTTCCCAAACCTCCAGGGCCACCAGCTCCATCAACCATTCCCTAAGGCCCCAGGCAAGAATCTTGGGGTACATGGGATCCAGCCAGTAATCAGAACAGCTCAGGGTCCAGGCTTTGAAATCTGCTACATCCAAGGTTCAAAGCCCAGCTCTGCCACTTGCCAACTCCAGCAATGGAGTTGCTACCTGAGCTACCATATTCCCCCGCCAAATAATAACTACCTTCCTTGAGCAATATGGTTATGGTTTAAACAGTTATGTATTTAACACAGTTATATATTTAACATTTCTATATGTAGAATGCTTAGTGTTAGCCTAGCATCAGGCCATAGAGCCGGCACTCAATAGGTGGAACTTGCTATTATTGCTAAGGTCACTGACACTGGGGAGGTCTTTACTCTCCAAGACTTCTCCAATAGTACCATGGTGTCCCTGAAAAGCATGACATGGTAGACAAAGTCTCGTCCCAGCCCTATAACTGATTAATGCAGATTCTTCACAGAATCTTCACGTGGGCAACATAACATCTATCTTGCAGGGCTGGTGTATTAAATGGATAATGCACATAACATACACAGCAGATACCCAATTACAAGTGTGGTGGCTGCCCCAGACTCAATTATATGCTATTTCAAATTGTCCTCTATTTCTCACACAGAACACTGTTTTCAAGTACCTGCCCATTCAGGGGTCCAAAAATATCAAAAGCAGCCCTGGTTTCCAAGGCCCTCTTATCCAAAACACAATCAGGCTTCACAAGAGCATCCTGGCTCTCATCTAGGCCTCTGAGGACCAGGAAGATGGCCAGAAGACTGGAGGAAGGCAGAGTAATGTCAAGGCCAGGAGTAAGGGGCTTTACCCAGGGCTACAGTAAAAGCAGGAGAGAAATGCACGTTTTCAGGCTCCACCTCAAGTTTTCACAAACCCTCCAGATGTTTCCAATCCATGGTAAGTTTGTGCCCCTGGACTGTACAAAGGACATTAGAAGGTTCTACCTTCATGACTTTCCCCACTTTCCTGCTTCACGAGGGCTAACAGCTCAACTGACCATTGTCATTCATTCTCTTCTCTGCCCTGTCTTATGGGCTGCCGGGACACCAAGTTCTCCACAGCTGCATTCTTTAAGTAATGCAAAGGGACAAAGAAAATAAATATTAAATAAGGCAGCATATTAACCATGGCTCATGGCAGGACATCAATTCAACTGTTCCTTTCTCCTTTGACCCTTGGCAAAAAGTGCTTCATTCTTGGGTGGTTGAGAAAGCAGAGCCTCAACCAAATGCATTCTTCAATATACCAGGTACTAGCTTCCAATGGTCCAGGGCAGGGTGAGCACCTTCATCCCCAAGTATAGGACAGGCCAGGGAGAGGCCGCTCCAGGCAGAATGGGGCTGGATAAGCAACGGCTGCCCCAGAGAAGAGACCAGACAACAGCCAACAACAGTAGCTTTGTGTGAAGCAGGAACAGCATGGCAGCCACTAACCTGTGTGGCCACCCTGAGCAAACCACCTGCTCTCTCTGGGACTCATCAATAAAATCAAGGCAGAGACTGGTTCTCCCCAGATCCCTTCGATATCCAGGCACCTGAGTCTAAAAGGTCAGTAAAACATCAAAAAGAAGATAAAGGATTAATATTCCCCCATCCATATTACTTCCAGTTTGGAATGAGACACATGTGGGGAAAGGGAAAAATTAATTTTTTTTTAATTGGGTGGCTCAGTAAGGTGAGCATCAGACTCGATTTCAGCTCAGGTCATGATTTCTCAGAGTTGTGGTATCAAGTCCCACGTCCAGCTCCATGTTGAGCATAAGGCCTGTTTAAGATTCTCTCTCTCTGCCCCTCTCCCCGGTTCGCACTCTATAAAAAAAGTAATAAATTTTAACTTTTCTATTTCCATTTATGGGGGGAAAAAGGATGCAGAATGCTTTCAAAAAAAAAAAATGCAGGTAAAATGAAGAAGCCAAATAGGACACAAAACCTTCAAGCAGAGTCAAGGGATGGAGGGGAGAGAAGGGAGGCTCAGACTGATATGTGGCGAGGGGTGTGTGGGAGAAAGCTAGTTTACACAGGGTGGGCATTTCATCTTCCCAGCTATTCATCACCTTTAGTAAAGTTTGCTCCAAGAGAAGGGACCAAAGAAAAACATGCATTGACCAATGTGCTTGACTAATCCCTCTTGAAAACATGGCAATACAATTTGAAGAATTTTATGCCCTCTGGTTAGAATAAAATACAAAACCGGACTTCCATTATTTTTTCTAAGTTGGAATAAATGATTTAATCAAAAATTTTAAAATGACATTTAATACCAAGTTCAGTCTCCGTGACTAATGTCTCAACAGACAGACGCAGTCAACTTCAGTAGCAGGTACTTTGTTCTCAACCTAAAAGATCAATATCCCAATTACACAATGCCAGAAGAAATTAAAACATGTTTACTCAACGAGGGTTATCTGAACACAAGAAGGGAAGGGAAGGACCTCCAGGAACTCAGTTCCTTCATGGTGGTTACAAGACTCCAAACAATATGGAAAGAAATGGCATCTTTATCTGACATCTTTTATATTTATGTAAATACCTTAAAAATATCAGAGGTCATTAGTGAATTAATGTTGGGCCATCGCTCCATATAGGGGATCATTCCCAAAGCACAATGACTTTTGGAGTAACAGCAGCGGGGAACGCTGGAGAAATGGAAGAAAAAAACATAGCAGATTGCGTTTTCCAAAGATGATTGCTACACTCTCTTCCACACATGTTCTTATGCAATGTGATCCTGACAATCTCCAATCAAGAGCTAGAGTCTGTGTGTCCATCCCCTGGAGTCCAGGTGGGCCCCCAGAGGACGCTGACCAAGAGAATGTGGCAGAAAAGTAACGCTGTACTGGGTCCAGGCATAGCTCTTAACTAACCTGGCATCTGTGTTTCCTGCCTCTCAGAACACTGGTCTTCTCAGCCGCCATACTGTGAGAAGCTCAAGTCCCCGGAGAAGCTGGGCGCTCTGACACAAAGTGGATACCCAGTGTCAATGACCACTGATGTGAGGAAGCCATATTGCAGTCCCAACACCATCTGTCCATAATCTCCTAACAGACCCGAAGAAGGGACTGCCCAGCTGAGTCCAGTCAAGCCACAGCACCAGGAGAAATAATAATACACTGCTGTGAAGTCACCAAAGGTTGGGGGGGGGGGGCATTTGTAACAACAGATAACCAAAACATGTGACGACAGAGTCGGAGTAGGGACTTGCGGGCAAAGAATCTGCCCTCTCAAGGGTCTATCACAGCTACTTATCTGCTTTGAAGACCTCTTCAAAAAACAGCACACCAAATCCCCAACATTCCAGTGGGAGAGTAGGGTACTTGAAGCCAACTATGTAAGAAACAAAATAAACATCTTCCCAGACACACCATCTTAAGGGTGCTAAATCACTGCTCTGAGCCATGCAATGGGACAATCAAAACAGTTTTTAAGGTCTGAAACCTAAGAAGGCTTTTAAAAATGCAAATAACCTTATCCTCTTCAAGTCTCTATTTTAAAGTAGTAAGAAATGCATTAGCTAAATGCATTGCCTCTGGCACTGATCTAGGATAAAGTCAGTTAAATTGCAAGACCAGACCCCGCGACCCCCACAGTAACTGGAGGGCCATACCTGAGATGCTAAGGAGATCAAGCTTTTACTGAGTTGTCCTATTTTCTTTGCTTCCCTCCACCCTTTCTCTGCTGTTTTCCTTACTCTTCAGTACACAATAAAGCAATTGATAGGAAGCAAGTGTCACTGTGCTGGGACTACAGTCATGTGAATGGTAGTATCAGGACAGTATGGGAAAGGGACCAGAGTCCATCAGCAAAAGGAAAAGGATACACACAGCAGACTGTAGACAGATGAACCTCCTGTACAACAAAATGGACTTGGGGCCTAGGCCTCCCGCTGACTGCTTGGATGGAAAGTGAATAGCCCATGCTATTCCAAATTTGCCAGATATATAGGTCTCAAGTATCTCCAAAGCTTAGCAACCACAGGCACCCACCAGGACAGGAGATCAGCCTGTGCTCAACTGAGCTCTTAGCTGTGGGACCGTACTTCACTCCCTGCCTTTGGTCCCTGAAGACTTGATATTTCAACTCCGTATACTTTGTGTTCATTCTTTCATCCAAAATTCATTTAGCACCAACGGTGCTAGAGGTGGAAGACATGGCAATGAAGAAGTCAGACATGATCCCTCTCTTCACTTAGAGTGAAGACAAATAACAAGCAAAACAAACCAATACAAAAAGACAGTAAGTCAAAAGGGGGGGGACAAGAGATATGACAGAGTAGGACTAGATGAGCAAGGCCAGTTTAGTTTAAGGGCAGAAAAAGACCTCTGTGACATGTTGGCATTTAAGCTAAGGCCTAAGAGAAGGGATATGCGGAAACAGCATTCCAGGCAGAGAGCTCAGCATGTGCAAAGGTCCCGAGGCCAAAAAGGAACTTAGCAGTTCTAGGAAGTTAAAGGGGGTGCCAGTGTGGCTAGGTAATAGAGACAGAGAGGGGAGAGGAGCTGACAATAAAGGCAAGGTTTTGACAGAATTGCACTGTCAAACTTGTCACCAATGCAATGGGACTCCTGGGAGTTTTAAGTAGAAAAGTGACTAAGTTGGGTTGATGATTTTAAAAATCACCCCAGAGTTAGGCCAGTGGTTATTTTTGTACATTTATGGGGGTGGGGGGAGAGAATGGGACAGAGGATCTTCAGACAGCTCCATACTGACAGCAGAGAGCCCGATGCAGGGCTCAGAATCACAAACCATGAGATCATGACCTGAGTGAAGTCAGACATTTAATTGAGCCACCCAGGTGTCCCAAACAGTGGGTATCTTGGAGAGGAATACTGTCTGGGAAGAGACAGACTGGAGATTGAGTGCTAATGACATCCTGTTTCTTCATCGGGGTGCTTGTGCATGTGGCCGCCTTCAGTTTGTAAAAATTCAAGCTGTACACTTAAGACACATAACCTTTTCTGTATATGTGGCACATTTTTAAAAATATTTACTGGAGGGGAGGGAGGGGAAGAGAGAATCCCAAGCAGTCTCTGCACTATCATCACAGAGTCCAACGCAGGGCTCGAACTCACAAACCAAGAGATCATGACTTGAGCCGAAATCAAAAGTCGGACACATAACTCACTGAGCCACCAAGGCACCCCTATATATGGCACATTTTAATAAAACGTTTACTAAAAATCACTCAGGCTTCTCCCAAGAAATGGATTTTTAGAGGACCAAAAGATGGGGAAGTTAGTTAGGAAAGCCACGTAGACACCTGTGGGAGAGAATCAAGAATGGTTTGGGTGAAGCTGGGAGCAGTGGAGAAGACAATCAGATGTGGCCAACATCTTTTCTGACCTCATATCTCAGCATCTAGGCAAGTCACTTGACTCCTGAACTGGCCTCAGGGACTCGAGTCCCACCTCGGTGAAGGAGTGGTACTACCCAGATCAAGTGCAAGGTGGGAGGGAAGGGAGAAATTCCAATAACAGAGACACAGATATTTATCCAATAATAATGAATCCATCAAACATTTATGAAGCATTTACTAAGTTTCAGTTGCTAGGAATGGCTGGAAAAGATGGGAGGCCAAGAAGGACAGGGAAGCACGAGCTAAAGTGTGGACAAAGGTGAGGTAGGTGTAAGGAGAAACAGCCCAGATGCTAGCAGGCAGCTGAGGCCCTCCATGCAGTCTGGGCACAGAAAGTCTCCACACAAACCCCAGGAGAAAGTCCCAGTTCACATACTCTATTTGTATGGGACCTCGAGAATGGCCCTACAATGGGACTTGTTTAGCTTTTTGCTAGAGATTTATATATCCACGTCTTTCAGGGATTATTTTTTCTCCCTGAAGACCTGAGTTGTTTAAAAAAAAAAACTGAACTGTTTAAAGGAATAATCTAGTAATAAGTGAGACCTCGTAAGCAGAGAGCTGGAGAGCCCAAGTCCTCATTTGGAAAGGGAAGGAACAAACTGATCTTGAAAGAAATTTGTATAATGGATTATTACTGAGAATTAATCACCTTTTGAGGAACAGGTCATGCTAATTATTCCTGGAGTGGGGCGAACAGCTCTTCAAATGAGTTCCTAGTTAGCAGACTTTCATGCTTAGCTGAGTCAGCCACAACATCTGTTTAAAACAAAAACTCATGTGCATGTCACTGTTCAGGACCAACGGGGACATGATCCCATCGGCAGGCAGGACATTTACCATTTCCCTGAAAAAGACATTCTCTTCTGACCTCCCTCCTGGCCCAGGTGGGAAGCCTCCAATCCACTTGAAGTATATCCTCATATTCAGATGAGGATACAACCAAGAAATTCAAATGACATCTATCGATTTAGCAGAAACTAGATTTACACTCTGTTAACAGAGGACCACTGTATTCCAGGAGCAGAAGACCAGGTGATACCTAACATCTCCTACAACACGAGTGTGGATGAGTTTTATTTGATTCAAGGCCAGAAGGCAAGATGGTGGGAACACTTGCGAGCCCCACTTCAATGAACACATACCTGTCCTAAAAGACAAATTCAATCTAGCTGACGCCAAAGGGCGCCAAGAACTATTGGTGGGAGACTGTGGTATAGAAGTGGGGCTCCTCCATGCTTGCTAACAGGAGAGGGAATTTTCATACAGGATAACAAGAATGTACTTGCCTTAAAAATCAAAGTTGTGGGGCACCTGGGTGGCTCAGTCAGTTAAGTGTCACACTTTGGCTCAGGTCATTATCTCACAGGAGTCTGCACCAGACTCTGCTGACAGCTCAGAGCTTGGAGCCTGCTTTGGATTCTAGATCTCCCTCTCTGCTCCTCCCCTGCTTTGTCAGTCTGTCTCTCAAAAACAAACATTTAAAAAAAAATTTTTTTTTCAATCAGAAGTTTATTTCTTCTGACACCATTCTGTTGCAGGTTATATACAAAGGGCATGCAAGGGTCCGGAAACCAAATGAAGAAATTATGAAATCTGAGGTCATTTGGGGGGAAAAAAAAAAAAAAAAAGGAGGTGAAAAGGAATGGAGGCAGGAAGGGGCACCTGGGTGGCTCAGTCAGTTAAGGGTCAGACTCTTGGTTTTGGCTCAGGTCAGGATCTCACAGTTCACAAGTTGGAGCCCCACATCAGGTTCTGTGCTGACAGCATAGAACCTACTTGGGATTTTCCCTCTCCCTCTCTCTCTGCCCTTCTTCTGGACACACGTGCTCTCTCAAAATAAACAAGCATTACATCTACAAATGTAATGTAATGTAGCATTACATCTACGAAGTACTCACCAAACTCCACACCCGAAAAACAAACAATCCAGTGAAGAAATGGGCAGAAGACATGAAGAGACACTTCTCCAAAGAGGACATCCAGATGGCCAACAAACACATGAAACGATGCTCAGCATCACTCATCATCAGGGAAATACAAATCAAAACCACACTGAGATACCACCTCACGCCAGTCAGAGTGGCTAA
>JAQQST010002367.1:0-10198 GCA_028646485.1 Cryptoprocta ferox
AAAAAAAAAAAAAAAGAAATTTACAGTTCAGCTAAGGAAACAAATATGTAAACAAATAACTTTAATGTAATGTACCAACTGCTATAATATAGTTATATTTAAAACATTTGGGAACAGAGTGATTAATAAAACTAAGTGATTAAAAAGGTTTCACTGAATATGAATTTGCAAATAATAATTTACAAGTAAGTTGTGCTACAAAAGCTAATATGAAAGTTGGTTGAATAGAACTCTAAACTTACTTGTCAAGGGAAACAATAGGATACCTGACTAAATCCCTGAATCAGTTTAACTCTTATATAAAAAGTACACGAGGGGCGCCTGGGTGGCTCCGTCGGCTGAGCGTCCGACTTCAGCTCAGGTCATGATCTCACAGTTGGTGGGTTCGAGCCCTGCATCGGCCTCTGTGCTGGCAGCTCAGAGCCTGGAACCTGCTTCTGATTCTGTGTGTCCCTCTCTCTCTGCCCCTCCTCTGCTCATCATCTATGTTTCTCTGTCTCTCAAAAATAAATAAATGTTAAAAAATTTTAAAAAATAAACAAAAGAATAATGCTTGGTACCTAATAAGTGCTGTATAAAATGAAGATCTTTTAAAAAATAAAAAATAAAAAATAAAAATAAAAAAATTTTTAAAAAAGTACACTATAAACCTAGCCATTTTGTAGAGTTATACATGTACCAAAAACACATTCATAATTCCAGCCCTGGGAAGACAGAGGTACAGCACCCTCACTCCTTCACTGGGCAATTCCCACTTCCTCAGGCCCAGGATAATGTTGGAAATTTTCAATAAAATGAAAAACATAATCAGGACAATAGTGTGAGTTACTCAAAAAGCTAAATTTTACTCATTCAATTCAATATGGAGAGCCTATGTCCCAATCTGTTTGATATGTCTGAGATCCATCAGTGAAGAAAACAAAGATCACTGACTTCCTAAAGCTTACACTCAAGCAAAGGAAACTGACAAGAAATAATAAACCTAAGGAAGAGTATGGTATGTTAGAAGATGATACATACTGTGACCAAAAAATAAAAGAACAGGCTTCAAACAATCTAGGTTTCTAGAGGATGGGAGTGGGAAGAATGGAAATCTAGAGTTCCCTTTTGGACAAATTCAACATAAGATACCCATCAGATTTCTAAGATAGGTAGCCAAATAGAGGAAGTGTGAGGTTCAGGAGAGAAGTCTGGGCTGGAAGTACACATTTATTAATTGAATTTAAAAATTATTCTCCTGAGAATATGTTCTCTCTGCACCGTTGGATGATCAAGTGTCTTTTCTTCTAAAAATTGGAAAGGAGATGGTAATTAATTGTTTTAATGGCTCTTCTTGTCAAAATTTAGAGATTTGATTTTTTTAATTTAAATATCCATACAATCCAAAAGTCTGAAAGCCCCAAAAAATCTAAAAAGAACTAAAAAGGACTTGGAATACACATATTCTAGGGGTAAAGGAAGCCATTGCAGCCACCTACCCAAATCCTATGTTATTTTCTTTTTCCCTTGCCTTCCTTTCCATGTCTACCTTCCCAGATGTCAACCAAAATTTGTCTCTTGCATATTAAGAAACTACTGCTCCTCTATCATAACCACATTCTTGATACTCCAACACCAAAATTCCTTCATATTCATTTGAATTTAAAGATTTGTACTCCTTGATTTCTTTCTCTTTCTTATTTCTCTTTTTTATAAAGGCAATTTCTTCCTATGCCTCCTACCATCATTCTTTTTTAAAATCTTCTATTTATGAAGTAATTTAAGATCCACAAGTGAAAATGGTAGATACCAGAGGAAAACCTCACCCAACAAGGAGTGCTGAGAGAGAGGACAAAACTGAGGAACAAGGCCAGGGAGGCAGGCTGGAACACAAATGACTTCACATGCCATGCTAAGGAATATGCATTTTTATCCAGAAGGTCAGCAAGGAGACAATGAAGTATATAAATTGGTAAGAAACAGGATCATTGTGGAAAGTAGCATGAACAGACTGAAAATTAGTGGGAAAAGAAGAGTTAAAAATCTGTAGCAATAATTTAAAATAAACAGTAAGGATCTCTAATATGCAGAACTAACAGTCCTAAAACTGTTACTGAGCTCTTCACAGGCTGCCTAGGGAGGTAGTGTTTCATACATATCAAATTAAAAATCTAATGTGGGGCACCTGGCTGGCTCAGTCGGTAGAGCATGCAACTCTTGATCTCAGGATCGTGAGTTCAAGCTCCACGTTGGGCGTATGCTCTACATTAAAGATAAATAAATATATATGCAAACAAATAAAATTCCTTTAAAAAAAAAAAAACCTAATCTGATGCTATCCTGTCTACATCATTATTTTTTACTACTCTCAAAAATAATCTAGTCTAACCAACCCAGGCTGATAAACCCAATATGCCTCATTCATACAAAGCTAAAGCCTCCCTTCAAAGTCCTTCTTTATTCTATATTCTCCATCTGAAAAGCCTCCTCTCCTTGATTCACCCTCTAGAATACCCAAATTCTACCTATCCTATCTTACAAAATAACACCTTGGAGTCTCTCCTAATCATTATATCCTCATTAGGTATCAGTTTCTGACCTGTATGATGTCATCTCTACAACCAGACACTTAAGAGCCCTTGAAGACAGATTCATCTTCGTAAGTGCTTAAAAACTGTTGGCTGAATGATGAATGAACGTGTGAGATACTTTTTTAGAGTTCTGTGAAACTACAGTGTTTTTGTTTTCCAATATAAATTTACAAATGCAGTCCATGCATTTGGGTGCAAAAATATTGAGTAATCCAAATCCTGACAACACACACTTTAAAAACATCTTAGAACATCCTGAGTATCTATTATTTTATTAATTTGTGATTAGCAAAATTAGAAGAAAAAAAATTGGCATGCTGAAAACAAATGAGCCATAGAATATTTCTAAAAGAGGCATAAGAAAGCAACAAAAATAAATGCAAAGCAGGAATCAAAAAGAATAGTGCTTGATTGTATTAGTGAAAAATTATAATGTATAGACTGACATTGATAAAAGGGTAAAAATGCTGCCATTTAAAAAGTCTCAAAATCACAAATGATTTTTCTTAATAGTTTGAGAGCAACATCATAAAATGACAATAAATGCAAGCTACTAGATCTAAAAAAAAAAAAAAAAAAGAAAAGAGAAAAAAATGAAAAGAAAACGTTTTGCAGGCAACCCTACCTTTCTTTTCGCTTGTGTAATACCCTAAAGTCAAGGGAAACAAAGTATTCAAAGTTCTTTCTCTCCATATGCACATCGGAATAAATAAGAGACCACTTATATATTTGGAACAAACATTATAAAGTATTAAAAACTAGAATATCTTGGGATGACTAGAAATATGATTGTTTAAAATAATTTGATAACTTCAAAAGTAAATTGCATTTGAAAACTTACAAGAAATCTTTAGCTTAGCAATTACATAATTTAACCAAATATACTTAAAACAAGGGTCTGCTAGGTAAATATATTAAATCCTAAAGCAAAGACTTGGGAGATTAAATAAATATATTAAATAAAGTTTTTATAAGCTTAGCTGACAGGAAAATTATTAGCAACTAGAACTCCATGTGTCATTTTAATACATGGTTGGAGGGAGTAGAGGAGTTGGGAATCATAATTGGACTATTTTAAACCATGATAACTCTACAGAAAACATGAACAACCAGAACTTACCATCTGATTTAAAATTAAAACCCACTACCCTGTTCCAAAGGTCAAGACTATGTTATTCCATGGTACCAGTTCTCAGCACCATTTTTTTTTCTACCGATGTCATATATGTCACTTAACTTTCACTATAATATCCTACTGGTAGATACCACTGAAAACCTAAAAATTAACACATGACTAAAACCTTAGGAAGATAAATTTAGAAGAATTCTGAAGCATAGATCTGAAGCATAAACAGAATTAATTACCTGAGTAAGATAGCGTCTGTAATCTTGCCTCAATTCTTCTTTTAGTTTATGTTTCTTCCATTCATAATCTTCCCCAAGTGGTAAACTTAATCCATAATCAATTCCTAGAAAGAGAACTTAAGTTATATAGCTCATTTTCAAACCAATGTCAGTTTCAATACAATATGCTGTCAGCAAAGCACAGTAAGTAAGAATATAGTCCCGCTGATTCTAAGACCAGGATCAGGATAATAAATTGTTTATTTAAAGTGTTTCATTCACATAGGGAAAATATCTGTCCTGCCCATGAAACCGTCACCTAGTTCTCCTGCCCAAAACAAGCAACATTACTGTTTCTTGCATCTCCTTCCAGAGACTTTATGCATCTATAAACAGATACTGTGTGTGTGTGTGTGTGTTAAATTACTGTGTGTCTGTGTCTGTGTGTGTGTGTGTGTGTGTGTGTGCGTGCCCGCGCGCGCTATTTACTTTCACCCCCTTTAGATAAATGGTTCTGCCTTGTTTGGCATCTGGCTATTCAGAGAGTACAAAATTAAAGCAAAGAAAAGCTGATTACCTTTACTTCTTCACTTAATTCTACTGAAATTACTACAAAAACAAATACAACAATTTTAAGTTGTTTTAATTAATGAATTATGCGATTTTTTAACATAAGAACATCTTTATTATAAAATGTTTGAGAAAAAATTATTAGAACTATGTGTGGCTCAGGCTGAAATTTCCAAAAACTTTTAATGTTAAGCCACCAATTCTGATTTCACATAAATATATATCAATTATTGTGACAAAATATACATATTATAAAATTTCCCATTTTAACCATTTTGAAGCATACAATTCAGTGACATTCAGTATATTCACAGTGTTGGGCAACCATCACCACACACACAAAAGGTAAGCTCATTTCCAGAATTTTTCATCATCCCAAACAGAAATTCTATAAAGGGATGTTAATTTTTTAAGGAAAACTTTAATGTTGAGTCATGTTTCATTACACAGAGTTCAAAAACCAAATGACATTCTGGGATGATAACAACAGTGATGGCTGCACAACTTGTAAATACACTAAAAACCAGTGTTGTATAATTTAAATGGGTAAAGTTTATGGTATGTAAATTATTTCTCAATAAAGCAGTTAAAATAAATAAAACTTTTGAAACATTTTAATAGTAAAATACTATATCTAGAAGCACAGATATCGAGTATTTAGATTTTTAAAGCTCCTCTCCCTTTTTTTAGTCCTACCATGTAGTACTATGGTATGAAAAAATTATCATTTTTTAATTTAAATCCAAGGTAGTTAACATAAATAATAATGATTTCAAGAAGAGAAATCTAGTGATTCATCACTTACATATAACACCCAGTGTTCACTTATATATAACACCCAGTGCGCATCCCAACAAATACCCGCATTAATGGCCACGGCCCATTTAGCCCATCTCCCAACCAATATTCCTCCAGCAACAGTTTGTTCTCTGTATGTAAGAGTCTCTTATGGTTTGTCTCTGTATGTAAGAGTCTCACTCTCTGCTACATATTATTTTTGCTTCCCTTCCCTTATGTTCATCTGTTTTGTATCTTAAATTCCACATATGCATGAAATTATACGGCATTTGTCTTTCTCTGACTTATTTTGCTTGGCATAATACACTCTAGTTCCATACATACTAGTTACAAATGGCAAGATTTCATTCTTTTTAATTGCTGAGTAATATTCCTTTATACACGCGTGTGCGCACACACACACATATATGTATACACACACACATCTTTATCCATTCATCAGTCAGTAGACATTTGGGTTCTTTCCATACTTTGGCTATTGTCAATAGCTCTGTTACATACATTGGAGTGCATGTGCCCCATCAAATCAGCATTCCTGTATACTCTGGATAAATACCTAGTAGTGCAATTACTGGGTCTTAGGGTAGTTCTATTTTTAATTGAGGAACCTCCATACTGTTTTCCAGAGTGGCTGTACCAGTTTGCATTCCCAACAGCAGTGCAAAAGGGTTCCTCTTTCTCTGCATCATCGCCAACATCTGTTGTTGCCTGAGTTAATTTTAGCCATTCTGAGTGGTGTGAGGTGGTATCTCATTGTGGTTTTAATTTGTATTTCCCTGATGATGAGTGATGTTGAGCATTTTTTTCATGCATCTGTTAGCCATCTGGATTTCTTTGGAAAAGTGTCTATTCATGTCTTTTGTCCATTTCATCACTGGGTTATTTGTTTTTTGAGTGCTGAGTTTCATAAGTTCTTCACAGATTTTGGATACTAACACTTTATCTGATAGGTCATTTGCAAATATCTTCTCCCATTCCATTGCTGCTTTTTAGTTTTACTGATTGTTTCCTTCACTGTGCAGAAGCTTTTTATTTTGATGAGGTCCCGATAGTTCATTTTTGCTTTTGTTTCCTTTACCTCTGGAGATATGTCAAGTAAGAAGTTACTGCAGCCGAGGTCAAAGAGTTTGGTGCCTGCTTTCTCCTCTAGGAATTTGATAACTTCCTGTCTTACATTCATGCCTTTCATCCATTTTATTTTTTGTATGGTATAAGTAAGTGGTCCAGGTTGATTCTTCTACATGTCGCTGTCCAGTTTTCCCAGCACCATTTGCTGAAGAGACTGTCTTTATTCCACTGGATATTCTTTCCTACTTTGTAAAAGATTATTAGGCCATAGTTTTGGGGGGACTATTTCTGGGTTCTCTATTCTGTTCCTTTGATCTAAGTGTTTTTGTGCCAGGACCATACTGTCCTGATGATTACAGCTTTGTAATACAGTTTGAATTCAGAACTGTGATGCCTCCAGCTCTGGCTTCCTTTTTAAACATTACCTTGGCTATTCAGGGACTTTTCTGGTTCCATACAAATTTTAGGACTGCTTGTTCTACCTCTGTGAATAATGCTGGTATTATTTTTATAGGGATTGCATTGAATACGTAGATTATATTGGGGAGTATCGACATTTTAACAATATTTGTTCTTCCAATCCATGAACATGGAATATTTTCCCATTTTTTGTGTCTTCTTCAATTTCTTTCATAAGCTTTCTATAGCTTTCAGCATATAAATTTTTCACCTCTTTGGTTAAGTTTAATCCTAGGCATTTTACAGTTCATAGTGCAATCGTAAATGATATTGATTCCTGGATTTCTCCATTTCATTATTGGTATATAGAAATGCAACCAATTTCTGTACATTGGTTTTATATCCTGCAGCTTTGCTAAATTCATGGATCACTTCTGGCAATTTTTTTTGGAGTCTTTTGGGTTTTCTACATCCAGTATTAAGTCATCTGTGAAGTGTGAAAGTTTGACTTCCTCCTTCGTGACCTGGATGCCTTTTATTTCTTTGTGTTGTCTGATTGCTGAGGCTAGGATTTCCAACATTATGTTGAATAACAGTGGTGAAAATGGATATCCTTGTCATGTTCCTGACCTTAGGGGGAAAGCCCTGTTTTTCCCCATTGAAGAGGATATTAGCAGTGGGTCTTTTGTATATTGCCTTTATGATCTTGAGATACGATCCTTCTATCCCTCTTTAAGGGTTTTTATCAAGCAAGGATGCTGTATTTTGTCAAATGCTTTCTCTGCATCTCCTGAGAGGATCATGTGGTTCTTATCCTTTCTTTTATTGATGTCATGTATCACATTGTTTTGTGGATATTGAACCAGCCCTGCATCCCAGGAATAAATCCCACTTGGTCATGATGAATAATTCTTTTAATGTATTGTTGGATCTGGCTGGCTAGTATCTTGTTAAGGATTTTTGCATCCATGTTCATCAGGGAAATTGGTGTGTGGTTCTTTTTAGTGGGGTCTTTGTCTGGTTTTGGAGTCAAGGTAATGCTGGCCTCGTAGAATGAGTTTGAAAGTTGTCCTTCCATCTCTATTTTTTGGAACAGCTTGAAAAGAACAGGTGTTACCTATTCTTTAAATGTTTGGAAGAATTCCCCTGGAAAGCCATCCAGCCCTGGACTCTTGTTTATTGGGAGATTTTTGATTACTAATTCAATTTCTTAACTGGTATGGGTCTGTTCAAATAGTCTATTTCTTCCTGTTTCAGTTTTGGTAATTTATATGTTTCTAGGAACTTTTCCATTTCTTCCAGATTCCCCAATTTGTTGGCATATAATTGCTCATGATATTCTATTACTGTTTGTATTTCTACAGTGTTGGCTGTGATTGCTCCCCTTCGTGATTTTATTTATTTGGGTTCTTTCCTTTTTCTTTCTAATGTGCTTACATGTTTATCAGTTTTGTTAATTCTTTAAAGAACCAGCTCCTGGTTTCATTGATCTGTTCTACTCTTTTATTTCAACATCGTTGATTTTTGATTCTTTTATTTCCCTTCTTTTGTGGTTTTTGGCTTTATTTGTTCTTCTTTTTCCAGCTCTTTTAGGTGTAAGACTAGGTTGTGTATATGAGACCTTTCTTCCTTCTTTAGGAAGGCCTGGATTGCTATATACTTCCCTCTTAGGACTGCCTTTGCTGCATCCGTAGGTTTTGGGGAGTCCCGTTTTCATTTTCATTGGCTTCCATGTACTTTTTAATTTCCACTTTAACTTCTTGGTTAACCCATTCATTCTTTAATAAGATGTTCTTTAGTCTCCAAGTATTCATGGTTTTTCCAAATTTTTTCTTGTGATTGATTTAAAGTTTCATAGTGTTATGATCTAAAAATATGCACGGTATGATCTCCATCTTTTTGTACTTGCTGAGAGCTGATTTGTGCCCCAGCATGTGATCTATTCTGGAGAATGTTCTATGTGTACTTGAGAACAATGTGTACTCTGCTGCTTTAGGATGAAATGTTCTCAATTCATCTGTTAAGTCCATCTGGTCCAGGGTGTAATTCAAAGCCATAGTTTCCTTGCTGATTTTCTGCTTACAGGATCTCAGGATCTGTCTTCAACTGGGGTGGTTGAAGTCCCCTACTATTACAGTCTTATTATCAATAAGTTTATGTTTGTGACTAATTGATTCATATATTTTGGGTGCTTCCACATTGGAGGCATAAAAATTTACAATTGTTAGATCTTCTTGGTGGATAGACCCCTAAATTATGATATAATGCCTTTCTTCATCTCGTTACAGTCTTTAAAATCTAGTTTGTCTAATATAAGTATGGCTACTCCAGCTTTCTTTGGGTGACCAGTAGCACGATAGATGGTTCTCCATCCCCGTACTTTCACTCTGCAGGTGTCTTTAGGTCTAAAATGGGTCTCTTGTAAGCAGCATATAGATGGGTCTTGTTTTCTTATCCATTCTGTTACCCTATGTCTTTTGATTGGAGCATGTAGTCAGTCCACTGACGTTTAGAGTGAGTACTGAAAGATATGGATTTAGTGCCATTGTGGTCCCTGTAGAGTTGGAGTTCCTAGTGATGTTCTATGGTCCTTTCTAGTCTTTGTTGCTTTTGGTCTTTTAGGTGTTCTTTTGTTTTTTTCTCCACTCAATGAGACCCCCTTAAAATTTCTTGCAGAGCTGATTTAGTGGACACAAACTCCTTCAGTTTTTGTCTGGGAAACTTTTCATCTCTCCTTCTATTTTGAATGAAATCCTTACTGGATAAAGAATTCTTGGCTGCATATTTTTCAGATTCAGCATGTTGGATATATCCTGCCACTCCTTTCTGGCCTGCCAAGTTTCTGTGGATAGGTCTGCTACAAACCTGATCTGTCTTCCCTTAAAGGTTAAGGATTTTTTTCCCCTTGATGGTTTCCTAATTCTTTCCTTGACTGTGTATTTTGTGAATTTGACTATGATATACCTTGGTGATGGCTGGTTTTTGTTGACTCTAATGGGAGTTCTCTGTGCTTCTTGGATTTTGATGTCTGTGTCCTCCCCCAGATTAGTAAAGTTTTCCGCTATAATTTGTTCACAGAAACCTTCTGCCCCCCTTTTCACTCTCTTCATCTTCTGGGACTCCTAGGATTAGGATGTTATTCCTTTTTAGTAAGTCACTGAGTTCTTTAATGGATACCAGCCCTTTATCCGATATGTCATTTACAACTATCTTTTCCCATTCTGTCGGTGGCCTATTAGTTTTGTTGATAGTTTCCTTTGCAGTGCAGAAGCGTTTTATCTTGATGAGGTCCCAATAGTTCATTTTTGCTTTTGATTCCCTTGCCTTTGGAGATGTGTCGAGTAAGAAACTGCTGCGGCTGACCTCAGGAGGTTGTTACCTGCTTTCTCCTCTAGGGTTCTGATGGTTTCCTGTCTCACAGTCGGGTCCTTCATCCATTTTGAGTTTAT
>JAQQST010002368.1:0-10197 GCA_028646485.1 Cryptoprocta ferox
ATCCCGACGACGGGGTCGAGGGCGGAGGGACCAAACGGTGCGAGAAGGCGGAGGAGAAGGCCAAGGAGATCGCGAAGATGGCAGAGATGTTGGTGGAGCTGGTGCGGCGGATAGAGAGAAGCGAATCGTCGTGAAGGAGGCCGGGCGGTGAGGCCGGGCGGCGGGGAGGGGGCGGCCGAGGCGGGTCCAGGCCGCTGCCAGACCGGTGGTTAATCTCCCGACGGGACGCGTTTAGTGAGGGTCCGCGTGGGGTGCAGGTTGGGGGCCGGAGAAGGGCAAGCGCCAGTTCTTACCCCGGGCGTGCGTCGCGATCTTTGAGAAACCCTCTACGCTGCCAACTGGGAAAAGCTGGGTTTGGGGTGTGTTTGGTTGAAGCCCAAAGGCGCGGTCAGTAGGGAAATTGCAGAAGCGCAATCACACCGGCCTGGAAGGAAACGGTCACAACAGGGGCCCCTGAGCACGGGGGAAGGCCACTACGGGGGAGTTCAGATTTTGCCAGAAGACGGGTGGGTCAGGGGGCCTGGAGAAGAGCTGGCGTCCTGGCCGGGTCAGCGTGCGACGGGCTTTGGTTTGTGTCTCCTTAAGAATTAACGTTCCCAGGGGCGCCTGGGCGGCTCAGTCGGTTGAGCGTCCGGCTTCGGCTCAGGTCATGATCCCACGGTTCGTGGGTTCGAGCCCCGCGTCGGGCTCTGTGCCGACAGCTCGGAGCCTGGAGCTGCTTCCGATTCTGTGTCCCCCTCTCTCTCTGCCCCTCCCCCGCTCGCGCTGTCTGTCTCTGTCTCTCAAAAATAAATAACATTAAGACAACTAAAAAAAAGAATTAATATTTTTATGATGACTCTCTCCCAATTGCCTTCTAGGTTTACAGCCAAGGGATTCTGGTCAACTGATGGAGATTGGCTGACGTCCTTGCGAAGCTGAAACCGGAGAGCCTTTTGTTCTCTCTCTCTTTCTCTCTTTTTTTTTTTCTTCCTCCTCTGTCTACACTCTGCCCTCACTTACACTACGTTTCTGCAATGGTCTGCGGTTGATGACCTCAATATAAGTTCTGACTGTTGGATGTTTTTGTTTGGGGAAGTAACTTTTACCTGGAAAATGCTCTCACATGAGAATTAGGGCCTAGATTGTAAGCTCGTGCAGCAGTCGCGTCTGTTCCTGGGCTTTGGTCATTTCCAGCTTTTGAGGTGCTTTGCACTTTCTTGTGTGACTTGAAAGCCCCCCGGGAACTTTGAGTCTGTGTCGCATGAGACGCGAGTGTTGGAGTTTTCCAGCTCTGGAGGGGCCGAAGGCGCTGCGCTCTTTCTAGAAGACGACTTCCTATGGGAACTGCTACAGAAGCCGAAGAAGGGACCAGACTTGGACTTGGAATGTGAATGGGGCTGATCTGACTAGGACTTGATGAATGAGAAGAAGGGGTGGAGGAGGGTAGTGTCTGTATTTGGGGACTTTAATTTCTGTGTGAGACCAAAGGAGAAGAGATGTATTTTGTTCAAAATTTAAACTTTACGTGGCACGCTATCGGATGTAACCTGTCTGGTCAGCCTGTTTGGACAACCCAACTCCGCTTTATTTGACGTGGAACCTAGACTAGACAAGATCTTGGCATTCTGTACAAGTTGCTGTAATACCCTGGTGCCTCTCAGGGGATTCTGGGCATAAAATGAAAGAGATATTTTCAGAGGCTCTTGAGGGGCCGGGAAAGGAAAGGACTGTCTGCATTGGACCCTACACTGGACAGGGACTGGGTATTTTTGAAGTTCATAAGTTGTCCTGCTATACGTTCATTTGAGTAGCAGACCTGACAGGTATTTGAGGTCAAAACCCTACCATGTGTAATTAAAAAAAAAAAAAAAAAAATGTTAATAAAAGTATTCATTTGCTTGAAAAGACGAAAGATCTAGAAAAGTTATTGACTAAGAAATTTTATTTTCTCTCCAATGACATCTTTTCCTTTGTCATCATTGCTAAATAGAGAATGAATTTTTTCCCTCTGGTTATGGGGAAGATTTAGCTCCTCCAGCTACTACAGGAACTGGTGGGAGGGATGGACAATCTGGGATCTTAGTGTAGGAAGGAGCCTCTTAAAATCCTATGGTCCGGGCCACTACCTTCAGTAGTGAGGCCTGAGTACTTTCAGACTTAACCTGGAAAATTGCAACATAATTGTGCTCTAGTCCTTGCATTAAGAATATTCTGGTAAGACATTCAAATGGCACGGTGGGCCACGCCAGCCCCTTCGGAAATGAAGGGCTTACTCCCCAGCTGCTGAAACTTGCTGACAGCCCTCAGTTGGTCAGTCCTTTTGAAAAGTGCCTCTGCTTAAGAGAACTGCCCTAGCCAAGGCCATGCCCCCTCTCCTGGGTAGCCCATATCCAGCGACTAATGGCCTGGCGTCTAAGCGCTCTTTCCCTCTCACTGCAATTTGGGACGACTTTGAAGGGCATCTCTCTCAGCTCCCTGTGGGCTCTGCTGAGGCATTTGCTAAGACTGCCTCACTGACCCACTTCTCTGCCTCTTCATGGACTTTCCCTTCCACAGGAAGGAACCCCTAAAATTTAACCTGCAATGTAGTTTTCATCTTGGAGTCGGCTTCCTCGGAAGCCCAATGGATGAATGTCAAACAATAGGAAACCACGTGTTGTAAGGCTCCGAATCATGTCTCTGGGAGAGTTAGGAAGCATTTCAAAGCAAATAACTGATGAACATGGCCTTGAACGAGGAATACAGTTTCCGTGGACAGGAAGAGAATGAGGGACATCTCACGGGCACAGGGAACAGTGAAAAGAATCCCGGAAGTTCCAAGTTTCAATAGTTAGAAGTGGGTAGGATGGAAATATGAACCAAGAAACAACCACCACCAAAAAAGTTAAATTTGCTAAAACAAGGACATTAATATGGGTATAATACAACGAACTAGATAACAGACTTTTCTGATTTCACCAGTTACCAGTAATGCCTGTTTGCCTGTTTTCCTGTTTCAGCCGCGTTGCGTTTGGCTAATTATAAAAAGAAAAATCACCCATTCTCCCTGTCTTCCCAGCTGCCATCTAGGAAGACAAAGGTTTACCAGTGTCTTGTATGCCCTTCCAAATACGCATGTTTGAATGTATACATAATCTAACTCTCCCCAACGTTGGCGGGTTTGGGGGTTTTGTGTTTTTACGTAGACGGTAGCACACTATATAACCTGTAAGTGTCCTCTGTGCTTTTTTTCCTCCTAAAGCTATGGTTTGAGAATCTTAGCCTATCTGAACATCTAGCTATGCATTCTTTTAAGTGGCTACGTGGTGTTCGTTGTTTATCGTCCTATGAATTGTGAAGTAGTCAGAGATGATTCTTAGAGGTTTGCAAATTTTTGCAACCACTAATTCCAGTGTCCCCAGCTGCTGAATTCTATCCCGGACTGCTAGCAGTTGGAGGAGCAGTCGAATCTCTGGCATTTTCTAAGCAAAGACTGTTCTAAGGAACCATTCTGAGAGGCGGTCTTATGAGACTGTACAATCACATCGTCGCATGCGGCCAAGGTTGCCACAATTTTTTATTATAGATCTAGATGTCCTTTATAAGCCCCAGGCTCTCTGTCCTTTTCCTGGCTGTCCCTCCGAGTTGCGGTCGTGAACGGTTGTGCAGAAAGGGCCGCTGGGGTTGTTGGCCAGGTTCTCTCCATTGCACAGCCTCCCTGAAGTCGGTGCCTATCTTTGCTCAGGTGCTTCAGGTGTGACAAGTGTCCTTTTATATCAAAATGGGACTATAGACAGAGGCATGGGGACTGTGGGAGCATGGAGGTCTGGAAAGACTTGAGGGGAGATAATAGTATGTAACCGATGAGACATGGAGACAAAGTAGGGGCCCCTGGGTGCCTCAGTCGGTTAAGTGTCAGACTCTTGATCTCAGCTCAGGTATTGATCTCAGGCTCGTGAATTCAAGGCTTGCGTTGAGCTCCATGCTGGGCAGTGCGAACCCTACTTAAAGAAGTGGAGGTAAAGTGTGCAAAATGTTCACAATCTGCTGGTCTCACACTTGGTAAGAATCAGGCTGGGAAGACCCCTAAGTGGTCCTGCAGAGGCTTCTGTATCCAGATGTTTCATCAGCTGACATGACCCCTGGGAAGAAAGCAAATTTAATTCTAATGACGTGGAATAGCCAAGGATGCAATCAACACTCCAGCGAGCATCCACAAAAATGACTCCGGGAGCCCCTGGGTGGCTCCGTTGAGAGAGCTTGTGACTCTTCATCTCGGGGTCATGAGTTCAGGCCCCACGTCGGGTGTAGAGCTTACTCTAAAAATAAAGTGGAAAGTTACTTGTTTTTAAATGACTCCAAGTGAAGGGAGTATGCTCCAAAGAGTTCTTAACCTTGCTGAAAAATAAAACCCTGGAGTCCAGGCTACCATGGAACAGAGAGGCTGGGAAACAGGAGATCTGGCTCCCAGGCAACAGGAGATCTGGCTCCCAGGCAACCTGATCCTGCGCAGGTACTGGCTGGTCTGAAGTGATTTCCAGCACGGGCATTCTGTGTGACCTCTAGAACTAAAGCTCACCTGGGACAAAATGCTGTAGGGGTCATTAGTGCTATTCACCAAGTACATTCCAAGTACTTCCAGGCACCCATTAGAACTGGACTTCCCAGCCCCCTTGTGTGGGGGGAGGGGAGGAAGGAAGAGGGAGAGTAAGAGAGACTAATCCTGGTCAATGAGCTGTGAGGAAAGCGGCACATCTCTAATCCAAGCCTTAACCTCCAACAAGAGACCCCCCCCCCCCAGGGTTCTCTCTGGGACCAGGGACCAGCAGCATTCAAGATGGCCGTTGACCACCAGCCTATGTTTCTTTGATAAGTGTAGTTCCCCTGCTGACGGATGATGAACATGTAGCACAAAAGGGGAAAACCGAGTTGTTCTAAGCGCTGAGATTCGGGGATTGTTAAGATGACGTGACTTACGCTAACTGATAGCTCTTCCTCTCCTGTGTTTTGATGAAAGGGTCGTCCTTCTGTCACCACATCCCTCCCATTTGCTCAGGGCATTCATTGTCCAAACAACAATCTTCCTCCTCACTCATTCTTTTGTAGCCGTTCATTTTGTTCTGCTCTCAAACAACTCCAAGGTGAAAAAGTCCCAAATTCGAGTCCCTGCTCCTGGAACCCTCCCCCTTCCAGGGAGCAGATAACCATGGAGTGGTTTGAGTTCCCACCATCTTCCAAAGACAAACGCAGATTTGTTACCTGGTTGACACTGGCCAGATAAATAAATTCATCCAGGGCTTGCTTTAGGGGTGCTCTGAATAAGCTAGAGCTTCCCCTAGTCAGTTCTCTTTTCCCCTTTTCTGATCCCCGTAATTCTCTGTGGTTCCTTTCTCCTGGCTATATCCCATCCCTCCTTCCTTCAATCTCCATGATGCACAGGACCCTCCATTCCATTATCCCCAAACTCACCCATATTATTCTTTGCCTCTTTGAAGAACATTTCTTTACCACCAGCTGTGACTAGACTCCCCCAAGCACTGGGCTTTCCTGCAGCCCCTTGGTGATGGTTTCTGGCAGCACTCAGCTGATCAAGGGCTGCATTTTCCATCCTGGGGTAAAACACGGGCGGAAGGAAACAAGGAGTAAAAGATTAGGGTTCTGACAAGGATATTATTACAGCAGTGGATGGTAAACACTGAAGGGATAAGTGGGGAAATGCAGAGCAGGAGAAAGTCGCTGTTAATGTGAATTGAGGAGTCAGTGAGTTAAAAAAAAAAGGTGTTAGAGACTATGGTACACATGTCACGGGCGGGGGGGAACGTGGTCAGAAAGGAGGAGGGCTGAACAAGCATTGAGCAGGTTTGGGGCAATAACAAGCCCCAAGGCACCCTGGGAATGAGCGGCCAAGGAACATCGAGGAGCCCATCAGATGTGAGGAGGGCGTGGGGACCCAGGTGTGGGGTGGCCACGGAACTCCTCCAGGATGCCAGGACATGGGGCAGAAAGGAAGGCCAGGAGCTGGATGCCAAAGTGTACAATGAAGGAGGAAGTTTCAAAGGGGGAGAGGGGTCGGAGGACGAGAACAGTGGGGAGGCGGAGAGGGCGGGCAGACGAGCAGCAAGCACTCTAAAGGAACGCCGCTTTAGACAAGAGGAAGGACGAAGAGTGCTGTGACAATGGCCGGGGGAAAAGGCTGGCCCCAACTCCTGACCGAGGCATGAGAGGAACGAGCAGCTTTCCCTTCACTGGCCTGAGGACCACGAGGCACAGTTCTCTGGGGACAAGCCACCAACGGGCAAGGGTGGGTGGAGGGCAGGGAGCCAGGCAATGGCTCACCAGTTCCTACAGGCCCAGAAGAGTGTCTGAGGTAGAGAGCATTATGGGAAACTTGTCCCAAGACTAGCACTCTAGGCCGATTTCTACTTGGTTCATCAATGGAACAGATGGGGTGATGAGCATGGTCAATTTAAATATTTTTTTAAAAGTTTACCATCGGAGCCAGCCAGTGTGCCCAGCATGGTAAATTTAGTCCTGAGTGTAGGCTAAGGGCAGATGGCCATGCCCTTGGCATGACCACCATGGCAGAACCAAAGAAGTGGCAGCTCGAGGATATGAAGTATGCTTCCTACAGTAGCTTCTTTGAAGGAGATGTGAGAGGCCACCATTAACTGGTCATTTGGAGTTGAAAATGGCAGGAGTTTCTGCATCTCAACCTGAAAGAGCTTTTTTTTTTTAAATTTTTATTTATTTTTGAGACAGAGCATGGGGAGGGGCAGAGAGAGAGGGAGACATAGAATCGGAAGCAGGCTCCAGGCTCTGAGCTGTCGGCACAGAGCCCAATGCGGGGCTCGAACCCATGAACATGAGATCATGACCTGAGCCGAAGTCGGAGGTTTAACCGACTAAGCCACCCAGGCACCCCTAAAAGATTTTTAAGAGATGGCTCCAGGGACGCCTGGCTGGCTCAGTCAGTAGAGCATGAGACTCTTGACCTTGCGGTCCTGAGTTCAAGCCCCACATTGGGCATACAGCTTACTTTAAATATATTTATATATATATAACATATATATATACACATATATATAACATATATATATGTGTGTATATATATATATAGTATATATACATGCCTGGGTGTGTCAGTCATTGAGCATCTGGCTCTCGGTCTTGATCTCACAGTTTGTGAGTTCAAGCCCTGCATTGGGCTCTGTGCTGATGGTGCAGAGTCGGCTTGGAGTAGTTCTCTCTCTCTGCCCCTCCCCTGCTCACGCTCTCTTTCTCTCTCAAAATAAATAAAAACTTAAATATTATATATATATAAATTACGTTTTTTAAAAAGACAAGCATTGGGTCCAGAGGAAGCCATCTTAGAGATGAGACAAGCCTGAGGCCCAAAGTTCTTTCTCAAGCATGTTCTCTAAAGGTTCTTCCCCAGATAGCAGGTGCTGGCCAATCGGCGAAGACCAGATTACGCCTGTCACCTTCCTGTCAAAGCCACTGACTCCACATGGGCACCACTGATTTGAGAGACTAGAGGAAGGACATAGCACAGAGACCCGTTGACAGAAAACTAGTCTTCACCACATTGGCGGCTGTAATTACAGGCACGGGGGAACTGAGTGCAAGTAAACAGAGAGGAACCATCTGGGGGTTTTGAAGAAATTGTATCGGCAAAGAAATGCCAAGCAGGGAGTGCTGAATCCCGTGGTTGTTCAACCTCTGCAGGAATTCCTGAGCCCGGCACCTGCAGCAGCAGGAAACAGGCTTTCGGAAGCTGCCCTCCCACCAAAGGGTGCGTATTTCGTGTGTGGCCTGGGCGCGCAGAAGACAAGGAAGAGGCTCCCCAAGTCCGACACGGACACGCTGTGTGCTGCCCCTGGGGAGGCTCAAGACGGGGGCAGCTGGCTTGCCCAAGGGAGTTCTCCCAGCCGGAGGACCACAGACGGAAGGCACGATCCTTTTACAGCTCACGGTCACGGGCGCTATGCCATCACTTCTGCTGTGTTCTGTTCATTAACAGCAACCCCGGTCCGCAATCCGGGAGGGTGATGGAGTTCTGTCACCTCTGCCCAACAGTCAATCTTGCGTTTTAGAAACAAACTAACTGACCGATGGAACAGAAAAAGAAACATTTGAGGAAGACAACTGCTCAGACAGATGAGAAAGTGCCAGAAATGCCCGACAGTTACCTCCCTTTCATTATAATGTTAAACCTCCCCTCTGGATGTGCATCCCAAACCCTAACAGGGAGTCAGGCTCTAGAGATTATTCTTCTCAATCTTATTTGTACAAATAAAGATGACCTTGTGAGACAAGTCCCCCAGTACCGTCTCTGTCTGTAACTCATAAGTCACCAAGGGGCAGAACCAATGAGGAGAAAAGTAGCAAAAAACTGGTGGGCATGTTTTTTAAACTACCACAGCTCTTACCATTACATTCAAATGATAGGTTTTTTTTTTTAATTTATTTACTTATTTTGAGAGAGAGAGAGAATACAACCCGGGGAGGAACAGAGAGAGAGAATCCCAAGCAGGCTCTAAGCTGTCGGCACAGGGCCCAACACAGGGCTCAAACTAATGAACTGTGAGATCATGCATGACCTGAGCCAAAATCAAGAGTTGGACGGCTAACCAGCTGAGCCACCCAGATGTCCCTCTATGATGTTTTTTTTTAATTTTTTATGTCTTTATTATTTTATTTTGAGAGACAGAGAGCAAGCGGGGGAGGGGCAGAGAGAGAGGGAGACGCAGAATCCGAAGCAGCTCCAGACTCTGAGCTGTCAGCACAGAGCCCGACACGGGGCTTGAACCCACGGACTGTGAGCTCATGACCTGAGCCGAAGTCGGACACTTAACCGACTGAGCCACCCAGGAGCCCCTATGATGTTTTTTAAACATCACAGATTTGAAAGAATCTAAAGAAAAATTGTCAGCAGAGCTTACCAAGGTTTCTAGAAACAAAATCAAAATATGAAAGTCAGTAATGTTTCTATGCACCAAGAAGAGAAAATACATTTTCTAAAAGGTGTCATTTGGTCCATGCGTAGATAAATGGATAAAGAAGACGTGGCATGCCTATACAATGGACCGTTACTCAGCCACAAAAAAGAATGAAATCTTGCCATTTGCAACAACGTGGATGGAACTAGAGTGTACTACGCTGAGCAAAATAAGTCAGCCAGAGAAAGACAAATACCAGTTGATTTCGCTCATATGTGGAATTGAAGAAACAAAACAAAACCAATGAACAGGAAAAAGAGCCAAAAAACAGACTCACCACTATAGAGAACAAGTAGTTGCCAGAGGGCATGTGGGTGGGATTACATGGGATTACATGAAGGGGATTAATGAGCACACTAACCGTGATGGGCACTGAGTCATGCACACAATTGTTGAATCACTATATTGTACACCTGAAACTAATAGAACACGGTGTTATTTATACTAGACTTTTTAAAATAAATAAATAAAAATTAAACTCAACTACCTCTCGAGTGCTTGGATGGCTCAGTCGGTTAAGCCTCCAACTCTTGATTTTGGTTCAGGTCATGATCTCACAGTTCGTGAGACCCAGCCCTACACTGGGATTCTCAATCTCTCTCTCTCTGCCCCTCCCTCTCCCCTCCCAAAATAAATAAACTTTTTAAAAAAACTCTACCTCTCAAAAAATAATAATAATCAAATAAAATGTCATTTGTAATAGGATCAAAACTTTTTAATGGTGTATTATTTTCTTAGGAGACTGTAATTGCCACCAACTGGCTTAAAGCAGTAGAAATTCATTCTCGCAGTTCAAGAGGATAGAAAGCAGAAATGAAGGTGTTGGCAGGGCCATGCTCCCGCGGAAGCCTCTGGGAGAGAATCTTTCCTTGTCTCGTCCGGCTTCGGGTGATTGTTGGCAAGCCTCGGTGTTCCTTGGATCAGTTCAGTCCCTGCCCCCACTGTCACACAGCCATCTTCCCCACGTCTCTGTGTCCTCACAGGGTCTTCACATAAGGATACCTGTCATTGGATTTAGGGCCCATCCTAATCCAGTATGGCCTCATTTTAACAAATTACAGCTACAAAGACCCTATTTTTCAAGAAGATCACACTCTGAGGGACAGAGTGCACATGAGTTTGCAGAGTGAGACACAATTCAAGCCAGCACAAATGGCAACTAGGAGAAGTTTAACAAAACATACGGAAAATAGATCTGCCTAAAATTAGAAAACTGTATTGAAATGCGTTACAGAAA
>JAQQST010002369.1:0-10194 GCA_028646485.1 Cryptoprocta ferox
AAATAAGTCAGGCGGAGAAGGACAGATACCATATGTTTGCACTCATAGATCTAACAGGAAAAACCTAACAGAGGACCATGGAGAGGGGAAGGGGGGAAAAAGAGTAAGGCAGAGGGAGGGAGGCAAATCATGAGAGACTCTTGAACACTGAAAACAAACTGAGGGTGGAAGGGGGAGGGGGAAGGGGGAAGGGGGGTGATGGTCATGGAGGAGGGCACTTGTCGGGAAGAGCACTGGGTGTTATATGGAGACCAACTTGACAATAAACTATAAATAAAAAAAAGAATCATAAAAGTAATTTCTTAGAAGAAAGTCAGAGAAACAAACCTATACAACAGGATTTATTCCTGGACTGAATACTAATGGCAGTAATTGGAAATGGTCGTTATGAAAGCAAATCATTAACAACTGTCTGCTAAGGTACCAGTTCTTCTGACACTCATGCATTTATTTCAATCTTTGAAAAATGGATTAAATGCTTATAAATAACTTTAGATTTATATGTGCAAAATGATCATCCACAACTAAAGGTATATACAAAGGGGGTTAACATTTTGTGAGATTGCTATTTAGGACTTCCAGATAAGATATTTGATTTACAGAACACAATCTCCTTTTTAAAAACGTTCAGTGCTATAAAATTATCTTTATTATTATTATTTGCCCATATGGGATTAATCTATGTGCTGTGGCTGTTCTTCTGCCTAACATAATGGTTTCCTAATTATTTCATAACGCATTTACTGATTAAAAATTTCTCAGTCTTCCTGGGAGAAACCCGGGTAAAGACAGAAATGGCTGCACAGTTTATTAACGAAGTGCATCTATAAAAGTGACGGTCTCCTGAAGGCATCCCAACACCAAGAGAGCACCTCGGATGCAAGGAAAGCCGTGTAAAAGCCAGAATGGGATAATAAGGAACTTTCGTAAAATAAAGGAAGAAGTCATAAAATTTTCCTCTAAAATTATTCTGTGGAATATCGATGAATGAAAATCTACATGTACAAATTATCATGAGAATAACTTCCACATACTGTTTACCTCTACCACTGTGATAACAGTAGTATGGGAATGTATTTCCCTTATATGTATTATTGTTACATGCAGCCTAAAATTCCAGATCTAAATTTAAAATTATTTTTGAGGATATTTTCCATTTAAGGAGGCAAATCAACATTTAAAACATTGAAGTTTCATTCAAAACTTTGAATTTTTGATTAATGACTCCTTCGGGTCAAATTCTCAGACAAAACACTAAAACAGCATTGCCTATTTTTACCTTTCTGCTTCTGTACAGACCCCTACTCTGCTGTGCACACTCCCGCGTGAGAAAGACACAGGAGCGTACTGTGTGGGGCCACAGCACTCTCCTGCCCCGGGACTCACACACGGCCACCTCGCCTTGCAGAGAGGCTCGGACCTCAAGGGTGTGCCTCTTAGCCCTGACGCGGCCTCATCTACCACGAAGTCAAAGCTCTCCATCCGTCTAGGCTGTTTGGCTGCTGGAACAAATCAGTCCTCGAGGGGTATGTCCCCAGAATGAAGGGAAGCTCCTTGCTGGTGGGACACATCGCCCAAACTCATGCCACAGAGAACGCGGTCAAGGCTCGCTGCTGGCCTTTGTAGGGGGTGTTTAGAGACAGATTTGCTCCAAGTACATGTAACTCACTTCTGATACCTCGCTGAATCCCGCGGGTTGACCAGCTGTCCCCACCTCCAGCGACAAGTGTGGTCTGGCCGCGTGCACCCCACTCCCCTGTTCTGCTGAAGCCAATACTGAAGTGTGGGCTTCATGTGGTCTCTTCCTGCATGTATATACCTACCTATCGCATAGAGGATGCATCGTATGTCATATGTGTCCTGTGTGTCGTATTTTACATACATGTTTAGTGACCCGCTTCTCATCAACAGAATATGGTGGAAACGGTGGGCTGTCTCTGGTGGAGACGGCAGCCTCTGGCCAACTCAGCAAGGAGCTGAGCCCCCAGGCCAACATCTTCCGGCACCTGAATTCCACTGACCTCCACCCGTGGGCCTGCTGGCAGACGCTTCCCCAGCGCAGCGCTGGGCTGGGTCCGTAGACCATACGCTGAAATCGGATTCCTCTCATGAGCAACTGTGGGACGGACGCGTCCAGAGACAATGGGCGCTGCCTGGCGCACCCAGGGGTCTGGGTCACCTGTTGCTCAGCAACAGATCACGCACACAGGGCAGCTCTCTCTCTTAGACTTTACGTTTCAGTGCATGAATTAGTTGAGCAAACGAGTTTCAACTACTATGGAAAGGAGAGTGAAAAGGCAGCATTTAAGGAAGAAACAGGGGCGCCTGAGTGACTCAGGAGGCTGAGTGTCTGACTCTTAATTTTGGCTCAGGTCATTATCACACGGGTCATGGGATCGAGCCCCGCACTGGGCTCTGTGCTGACAGTGTGGAGCCTGTCTGGGATTTTCTCTCTCCCCCTCTGTCTCTCTCTGCCCCTTCCCTGCTCACTCACTCTCTTTCTCAAAATAAATAAACATTAAAAAATAAAGAAGAAATGAAGGAGGTATAATTAACATACAATTATGATCACTACTGGCATTATTAACAACAACTAATATGCTCATGGTTTTGTAAAGGTTGTTAATATAACAACACCTGTCATTACTTAGGTTCTCTCTAGCTCAGTATCCAATGACTCAAAGGAATTCATTAGTCACCACAAGAGCTTAAAAACTGAATACGATGTTGCGGCCACATCTCAAATAAAACGAAACCATGAGCTTTGCTTGAAAGCTCCCTCGGGGTGATTTTCATGTAAGACGAGGCTGAGAATCACCGGCAGGCGCATCCCGGGCCCTGTGGTGCCGGAGAATCACGGCTCCCGGCATGCAGAACGCAGGGGCGGACCTCAAAAATGCCCCCAAAGGGCCGTGTTCAGGGGCACTTCCTATGGCCAGGGCGTGTGGTCATCATACAATTAACACAACCCTGCAGAGGATCATAAAATAGAGAATATGACAGGTTACTATCACCCCACTAGACAGATGAGGAAGCTGAAGCATAAAGAAACAAAGTAAAATTCCAGGTGATGGAGTCAGCCCGTCTACGTCGAGGGCACATGCTTCATACACAACCACAAACCCTGCGTGGCCCATTCCCCGGCGCATTTACCTCCTGCCTGTGCACTGGGGGTGGGCCGGACGTCAGCGGGTGGGGGACAGCTGGCAGAGGGCTCTGCCGCTCGTGTCTCCTCCTCTGTGATGGGCGGTGACGGTCCTGGCTTCTCACTGAGCA
This sequence comes from Cryptoprocta ferox, assembly GCA_028646485.1. Lineage (NCBI taxonomy): Eukaryota > Metazoa > Chordata > Mammalia > Carnivora > Eupleridae > Cryptoprocta > Cryptoprocta ferox. The sequence goes on from JAQQST010002369.1 coordinate 3,277, forward strand.
GCAGCAGGAGGCCGGAGACCAAGCCTCCCCCCCAACCTGGGCACAAGTCACAGTTGGGAGCACCCCTGGACCAGAAGCAGGTGCCCCTGGGCCACTGGGATGGGGTGGGGCTGACCTCCTCCCACCTGGTGGAGTCCCCTGACCCGCTCAGGGACCAGGTTTTCCGTTTCAAGTTCCACTTCCCAGCCTGTCTGTATCACTCAGTGTAACCTGACATCTCTAAAAGCCCATCGGTGAGACACCCGTGTCTCCCAGGCATGTGTGGCCTGGTGGAATCCAGTTGTCTACATCTCCGACGGGTCAACACGTGACAACAACCGCAAGCAAGAAGGAGTCGCACAGAGCGCCCCCGGGCAGCCTGACCCCTGACCGCGACCCCTGACCCCACGAGTCCCAGATGAGGTGTCAGCCCGGCAAACACACAAATCTTGTTTTATAACAATGGATTCACTATTGTGGAATTGTTCAACTAAACTGGATGATTCTGAAAGCTTTGGATGGATGTTATGGGTAAAACTTTGCCCTTTCTTAGCCAGTGAATACTTTCCCTCTAATGGAAGTGGGCTATTTGATTAGTCATTCTGGTCGGCTCAGGCCAGACTTTGATATGCAAAGCTGGGGTTTGTATCTGACCTATTAAAAACAATGGAAATGGCAATGATAAACCAAAGATCTCAGAACATATTATAGTAAGTGGCAGGGACTAAAACACCCTCCCCTCAGCATGTGCACGTACACACTTGTGCGCACTCTATCCATCCACCGGTCCACCCATCCATCCACCCACCCCCCAACCCATCCATCCACCCACCCCCCAACCCATCCATCCACCCACCCACCCATCCATCCACCCATCCATCCACCCATCCATCCATCTATCCACCCACCCATCCATCCACCCACACATCCATCCATCCACCCATCCATCCATCCATCCACCCATCCATACATCACCCATCCATCCATCCATCCATCCATCCATCCATCCATCTTCGTGAACAACAGAATGGCAACTTTCAGGATGGGGAAGTGTTATGAATACAGAAGATTTTCAGGTTCTCTTACTCTCTCATGGACTCTTTAAACCCCAAAGCACATCTTACTTACATGAAAGCATCTATGTGCAAAGGACACCTACCTTGTGAAGTTTAAATAGTACCTCACAGAGGTTGTAGGTTTTTTCTGCCCGTACCCAGTCTAATGTGCTCACCTGCAAGAAATATAAAATATATACATAAATCACAAGCATTCTCCTGTTTAAAAAAAGGTAACTATGTGAGGTAATGGGTGTGTTCATTAGCTCAATTGTGAGAATCCATTTCACACTGTACACATACATCAAACCATCACATTGTACATTTTAAATATTCACAATTTTATTTGTTAATTTTACATCAATAAAGCTGGGAAAAAATTTTAAAGTAGACATGAAAACAAGCATGCTACTTTCAGTTGGATAAATTTAAACATTTATAGCAATCGAGTCAATATGTCTTTACCTTAGTTAAATTCTAAGCCATGAGTAGGACAGTAGGGACACTAAACCTCCTGTGTGGCAGTGGATTTGGCAAACGTCCTGTGTGCACCGCTGCTGGGCTGTGGCACAAGACAGTAATGTGGAGGCTCATCTATTATACGCACTTGGGTACAGTTTCAGAATTCATTTTGGGTTACTCATATATTCACTTAGGGACCAATTTTAGTCACATCTAGGGAGCTTACTGAGAGGGTGACTAGTTTGCGTGTGAATGTAAGTGAATGTGTATGTGCTGTGGTGTGACCTGGCGACAGTGGGCTGAGCGTCCAGTCTTGAGGCCGATGATGAACTCACTAGTCTGCTCCATCCCAGAAATGAATGCAAATTTATTGACTTATCAGTTTAATTGAACATGTTTTTGATTGGTTTAATTGTATTTCACAATTTTAACAATAATAATGGTCACATCATCCAACTCTTGAATGATGTTCTATGGTTTGCTCACGTCCCGTATGTGCTCTTTACATTAAAATATTTCATGTAGAAAGATCTGAAATACTCAACATGGTAACAAATTTTGATTTTGATTGCTCTCCCTGTAGTTATCTTCCAGCCATTAAACATACATATAATAATGAAAATAATCAGAGGTTCACTGCGTCTTTGAAACGAAAGTACATGATGTACATAATTGGTGACCTTCTTGAAATCGTTCCTCCAATACTGGGATGTAATCAGGCATTTCAAGCCCATCACCTGAGGACACTTCCCCAAACAGGTAACGATGTGAAAATGACCCTGGCACGTTGCCACTTCATATTAACTGATCCAGACTTAAGTCATTGCTCCTGTGATTAAAATAACACTAAAAAGGTAAAATACAAAAATAGTAAGGTCAATTACAGTCATAACTGGAAGGTAATTTTGGGGTGAAGTAGAGCATTTAGACCACAGGAATAAATGTAGACACAATTTTTAATTTTTCCAGTTATAACAAGGCTGCTAATTTTTGGAGAATCATAAAAAAGACAAAAAAAATGGCATTATTCAGAACGCCCTCCCTTATGAGTTCCCTGTTGTTGTAAATGTGCAGGACTGTGCACCCGCATTCGCTGTGCGTTTGCCGTTGTCAAGCTTTGCTACATGGACCCTTGCCGGGTTCAGCCAAAGCACAGACACAAAGTACTCCTAAGTTTCTGCTTCACATAAATTATCTCCAGAATATTCGTGATGCCCTGCAGGGCTCCTTCCACCTTTTATTTTATTAGTTACGACTCTAAAAACTAACTGTCTGGGCTGCACCAATCCAACATGAAAGCCAACAACCTACCAGGGAGGGACCACTGGGGACATGGCCATCCCCAAGATAACCAGGTCAGCATCTCCCGAATTAGCATGGCATCTACATGTATTTGTATAATTAGAAGGGAACAGAAAGTTCAGAACTGGAGGTTTGTAGGAGAGCAGTGCGTGATGGGGTGAAATCTCAGGAACAACATTCCTAGAGCTTGGAACTAACCCTGAACGCAGCCAGGCGTCACCTGTGAGGCTAGTTTTGATGCAGGGTCCTGGCCCCATCTGGGCGATTCAGACCCAGCAAGTGTGGAGAGGGGCTCAGAGACCTTGATTTTACGTTTAAGTAAATTTACTGTTGAGGCCATGTGAGCCAGCAGCAGCACCTGGGAACTTGTTAGAAATGCAGAATCTCAGGTCCCACCACCGACCGGGCAGATCAGAATCTTGTCTTAAAAATACATGCGGGTGGGGCTCCTCGGGGCTCAGCTGGCTGAGGGTCCAACTCTGGGTTTCAGCTCAGGTCATGATCCCAGGGTGGTGGGATCGAGCCCCACGTCGGGCTCCGTACTGAGCAAGGGACGTGCTTGAGAGTCTCTCTCTCTCCCTCTCTCTCTGTCCATCCACCCCGCTGGTGCAGGCTCTCTCAAAATAAATAAATACACTTACAAAATATGTGCATGTGACGGTTGTGTTGTGATGATGTCTTAAGAAAATAATCCACGGGTAAAAAGCTTAACCCCTTTTAAAAGGACTGTGGGGACAGGAGGTCAGAGAGTCTTATTTACGAACAGACGCATATTCAGTCAGAACTCCCTGCTTTGCAGACTAGATGCTCCATGATGTAACCTCCTTATTTCCGCTGCAGCCGGCTGATGGATCTGCTTCTCAGGAGGGGTAAGAACTTCTGATAGAGAGAGATGTGGAGTGACACTCGGCTGTCACCACGTCTGCCTGTCTCCGGAGAAATACTTTTCTGGGACAGGAACTAGATGGGATCCCTTGATCCTTACACTCCTTCCTGGTGACTCAGAAATCGTGAAAGGAGAAAATGATCCAGGTGGACACCTCAGTGTTTCCAGCCAGCAGGCAACAAAAAGGACTTTGCAACGTGGAAGAAAAGTGTGAAGGCTTGTAACCGCACGCCATCGACACTTTCCCCAAGTCCGGAGAGTTAACAGTTTCTATTTCCTCTGACCACATCTGAATTGAAATGTAGCAGAAATTCTAGACTATAAGATGTAATATCTTGGTGTCTTTTAATCATATTGTGGAACACCTACCGGGTAGTCCCAGAGGGAGCACAGAGTAATTCTGTATCACGTACACAATTATCTAGTATTTCTTCAATCTACATATCTTCAATTCAATTATTTCTTTCCAGGTAAAAATGTTTAAATGATAGAATATATTTGCCTAATTGACATTCTTAAAGTTGCTTCTAATATTTCCTGCATATTCATAAGGAACTGCTACAGAATTTATATGTTAATACTGTAAGATGCCATAAAATTGACTTCGTAACTGTTATTAACACATTTTAATGATGTTTGAAAACATGAGTAGCTCATGTTTTCTCAGATTCCAATTTGCAATCAGAAATAACACGCTGGCTGGGAGGAGAGCACAGTGATGAGAATAATCCAGCTTTAATCCACACTTGTGAGCACCTAGGACGGCCCGAGAGCTGGGACGGCCCCCACCCCTGGGCGCGGCATCCTCTGTGCAGGGCCTTGAGCTGGAAAATGCAGACTCCTCCTCTCCGGTCTCTCTTCCAGTTTTCTGCCCTTCTTTTCCCTCTTTTGATTCAACGTCATCCCTTTGGCTCGACTTGATGGAGCTCAGAAACCATCCTTGATTACAGGACTTTCTCATGGGACAGCGACAGTGACTGGTCAGACATTTGAGAATTTTCCTCCCCAGGAGCCATTTGGTCTCCTTCCCAAGGCTGATGGACCAGCAGCCCCTGCTCTTCTAAGAGAACCCTTGTTTACCTAGTCAGTGACATAGTCTCTCTCCTGTGCTATGAGTGCCCCCTCTCAGCTCAGTGTCCGTGCGGAACGCGGCTGCACTCACTGCACCGCGGGAGGGGCTGGGGCAGGTCCCCAGCCTGAAGGTGTGTGGGGAGCACTCAGTAGCCATCTCAGATCCACGAGCCTCATGTCTTATGTCACCAGAGCATAAGCCAATACATACAGATACTAAAAACTTAACGTAAGTTTGTTATAGATTTGGGCAAAGTAGAAATTGTAATTGGCACACGGCCACTGGCTGCAGGACACAAGTCTGGGGCCACATTGAAGTATCTGCAAACAGGGGCACCTGGGGGGCTCAGTCGGTTGAGCGTCTGATTTCTGCTCAGGTCATGATCTCACAGTCCGTGGGTTCGAGCCCCGCATTGGGCTCTGTGCTGACAGCTCAGAGCCTGGAACCTGCTTCTGATTCTGTGTCTCCCTCTCTCTCTGCCCCTTCCCTGCTCACTCTCTGTCTCTCAAAATAAAATAATAAAGACCAAAAAAAAAGAAGTATCTGCAAACATTTAGGTATAAATTCACTTGCCATATTTTGGGTATTGCCTTTACAGTGACAAGTCGCTGGTACTAACACCAAAATTTCATCTGTTAGATTCAAATGCTGTAGAGTTTTCAAACACACTTAGGAACAGGTAAGAGCAGTTGCTCAGTGCTCACTGTAATCCCATGGGGAGTGCCGGCTGGTGTCTCTCGTCGCTGTCCTCAAACTGAGGAGACTATCAGATAAAGGGGGAGTGACACGCGTCGTCCCACAGCCAGCGCCTATTAATGCACAGCGTATTCCACCAAACCACTCTTTCCCTGGTGGTTTTCAGAGTGAAACTTCTCCATAGTCTTATAAAATCTCCTGAGTCCCCATGTAAAAATATGCTTTTATTATTTTGGATAATGCATGAAAACGATTCATTTAAACCAGCATAATACCATTAAGTGATGGGAGAGTTTGATTCTTTTTTCTATTTAAAACATTACCATGATTCTGGTTGTGCATAAGGACCTGGAAGTCCAAGTGCAAACCTGAACAGACTCTGCGGATCCGTAAGATCCACAAGGGAGGACACGGCACACCGCGGCCCCGAGACAGGTCAGGAGGCATGGCGTCCACGGCAGGAGCCACCCTGAGAGTTAAAAACTGCAGGCCAACCCAGTCACAGGGTAGGGGAGGCCCCACAACCTTGTGAGATTTACCTGCAGGAGTTCAACCAGGTCCCAAGGAAGCCATTGGGGGAAAGTCCCCTCGGAACCATTCACAACACCCTGGAGCCTGTTCTTCACAGGGTCCCCCTCATGGAGGCTGGTCAGCCAGAGCTGGACCTGCTGGGGTTTCGTCAGGGCCTCGCTGCCCTGGGGGAAGGGAAATACCCAACTCCAGTACCCCCCCCGCCCCCGTCCCACAGAAGGGGGTAGAAAAACCAGAGAACCTTTGAGGAGGTTCAGAGTCTGGGGCTCAGACTCACAAAGGCCTGAGACATCACCACAGGACCCCGGACCCCGGCTGCCTTTACCCGGAACATCACGTCTGTGGAGAAATTAACTGCCATGAGACCTCACCCTAGCCTATAGATTCCCAGGACGTTCCTTTGTGGATGTGGACGTGTTCGTTCTAACATACATGTGGAGGCAAAGGATCCAAACAGGCAGCATCATATTGAAGGAGAAAAGTTGGAAAACTGACACCAACCGACTTCAAGACTTACTGCAAAGCTACAGTGGTCACCGCAGCTGGTGTGAGAGACACACAGATCAACGGATCAGAGAGAGCCCCAAGTCACATAAACATAGTCACTGACCGTTCACAAAGGGGCAAAGTGAACAGAATGGAGCCAAGACAGTCTTTCATCAAGTGACTCTGGGACATGTGGACATCTGTGCAAAAGTAACCAATCTTGACCCGGACCTCAAGCCCTCATGAGATCTCAGAATCCATCAGAGACCAAAATGCACAATATGGAACTCCTAAACCATGGCATCGGAGACACCTAGGTGACCCTGGGGATGGTGAGGACCTTTTAGATGCAGCACCGCAGACGGGATCCGAGGAGGGAAGAACCAATGAGCTAGACTGCATTAAAGTTAAAAACTCGGCTCCAAGAAAGACAAAGTCAGAGAAAGAGA
>JAQQST010002370.1:0-10190 GCA_028646485.1 Cryptoprocta ferox
AAAAAAAAATAAAATAAAAAAAAAATAAAGTGGGTTTAAAGAGTAGAGGCAGAAAGGAATCAGAATTCTGTTTTGAATATGTAAGCTTGGAAATATATGTTAGACATTCAAGAATAGCAGTCAGGTAAGTTATATTTGAAATCTGAAGTCCAGGAGAGCTATCTGAATTAGAGAGGCATCAAATAATTGTTAGAGGCATGACAAATGATAAAAATCACCTAAAGAATGAGTAGAGAGAAGAAACCTCAACATCAGAGGCTGGGAAAAGGAACTAGACAGTAAAAGACACTCAGAAAATGACATAATGAAGTAGGAAGAAAACCTTCAGAGTATTGTTTAGGAAATCAGAAAGTAGAGAGTGCACATCTCTGCCAAATGCTACCAGGGCATTGAGTAAGACAGGGTTTAAGAATTGATTACTTATAGTTAACAATATTGTATCATATACTTGAAATTTACTAAGATAGTAGATCTTAAGTGTTTTTTTTACCATGAAAGAAATGATAACGTTACTAGATTGTGAGGATTTTACAGTGTAGATGTATATCAAACATCAAGTTGTGACACCTAAAACATACACTTTTTGTCAATTATACCTCAATAAAGATGGACAATTGATTATTGGTGTTTTCAAAAAATGATGCTGGAAATAGATATCTACATGCAAAAGAATAAAGTTGAACTCTCACATTATATCCTATCCAAAAATTAACTCAAGTGAATCAAAAACCTAAACAGAAGCTGTAAAATTATAAACTTATAGAAGAAAATATGGGACAAATCTTCATTACATTGGATTTGGCAATGATTTCTTGAGTAGGACACCTAGAATAGGATGCTGGAAGTACTAGATATCTACATGCAAAAGAATAAAGTTGAACTCTCACCTTATATCCTATTAAAAAATTAGCTGAAGTGGATTGAAAACCTCAACAGAACCTGTAAAATTATAAACTTATATGAGAAAACATTGGTAAAAACTTCATGACATTGGATTTGGCAATGATTACTTGAATAGGACACCTAAAATACAGGTAAGAAAAATAAATTGAACTTCATGAAAATTAAAAATTTTTGTTCAAAAGAACACTACCAAGAGAGTGAAAAGAGAACCTATAGAAAGGAGAAAGCATTTGCAAGTTATATTTGATAAGGGATTAATATCTAGAATACATAAATAATTCCTACAGTGCACCAAAAAACAATGCAGTTCAAAATGGGCAAAGGAGTTGGATAGACACTTCTACAAAAAAGATATACAAATGGCCAATTAGCTCAAGAAAAGATGCTCAACATCACTAACCATTAGGGAAAAGCAAATAAAAACATCATGAGTTACTATTCCATATCCATTAGGATGGCTATTATAAACAACAGACAATACTAAGTGTTAGTGTGGTGTTGAAATAGGAATTTTGTACCTTTTTGTTGGGAATGCAAAATGGTACAGCTGGTGTGGAAAATGGCGTGGCAGTTTCTCAAAAGATTAAACATAAAATTATGATGATCTTTCCATAATTCAACCTGAGTATATCCCTCCCTGACTAATCCTAATGTCAGCTTGTGAACCTCAAGTCAGGATCACCAGCTCCACATAGTCTATCTCCTCAGTCTAACTCAGACTTAAAAATAAGCCTGGTAGTAGAAGGCTCACCTCAACCCAGTGTGTTCTGGAGACTTCAGGTGGAGAGGTGAGAGCTTGTTCCTGAGGGAGAAGACTTAGGACATCTAATACAAAATCTGGATGTTTCTGGGGGATGAGAGGGGAAGCCAGAAGTATACAGTGTCAGTAGAAATTGTTGGGATGTTTCATGGAGAGTTAGTTCAGGTTAAATGACAGAGGGGCCCCTGTGAAAAACAACTTCCCCTCTCAGGACTATGGCAAAATAGCAGATGCTGAGAAAAGCATCCTTTTTGGTATTGTTATTAATGGTTGATAGTTATTGAGTAATAACATGGGTAGTTATAGCTCAGTGATCTCATTGGATACTCCCCAAATTGTGAGAGATGGTTAGGATTATTGTCCCCACATGATAGTAAGGAAACAATTCAAGAAACGGAGAGGTTAAGTGCCTCACTAAAGTCACAAACTGGGATTTAAACCTAATCTCCCATTCATAACCTCAACTCACAGCTCTGTCCACAAAATTAAACAAAACATCAAGACTCCAAACCAAATAAAAAACCAGATAACCTTGACTTACTTATAACTGAGCCCCAGCTTTCTAAATCACAACCCAAAGCACACAGCAGGCATCCATTTGCCTATTCTGAGGAGGCTGTATTTCTCAGCAGGCACTGAAGGAAAGGGAGGAGAGGGTGGAGAGAGGCACAATGACTGCCAGAACCAGACTACACTCTACCCTCAAGGGAGGCACTGAATGCCAGAAAATGGTGAGTGAGTAGGGTCTGTCAGAAGCCAGGGGCAGGAACCCCAGAAGACCAGGAACTGGGACAAGTCTCTAGAGTCACCTCCAGAGAAGACACCAGGCCCATCATGGGTTACTTTCAGGATGTTCCTCAGGGATCAGGCCTGCTGTTTCTTTTTCTTTTGGGAAAAGAGTAGCTGATTATGAGGATATAGCCATACCTCTCCTTTCCAACTCTCTTTCCCAGCCTTCTCTCACTAAGAGGAAAACTGCATCAGCTTTTCCTGACGCCTACAGATAATGAATTGAGCCTCATGCTGAGGGGTGAGAGCACATTGGGCCCATGGAGATAGGGAAGGCCAGGCATATATATATAGGGCACAGTAAGGGAGGTGGCTTGAATTGGATGAGGGGCAAGCAGCCCATGGAGGCATGCTTCTATTGAGTCATCTGTCTACTAGAGGGCTACAACAGGGTGCCTGGGGGCCACAAGTCAAGGAAAAAGGCCTTGTGACCTGGGCTAGCAGAGAAAACTAGAATAACTAGGATAATGGCAGAAATCAAACTGAAAATAGTAACGACTAGAGGAAATACCCAAAGGCTGAGTGTAGAGCCTCTAGAAGAAATTGTGTTTAATGTTTGAAGGGAATAGGCTAGGTTGGTGTGTGTGTGGGGGGGGAGGTGAGCCATGGAGTTCATGGGGGCAGAGTCCATTTCTCAGAACCCCTCATGCTCAATTATCTGACTTCCTGATTATCTTCTAGTGTTTTCATCTGATATGTCTATCTAACAGAGGACCTGCTTTCTATTTTCATCAAGGCTTTATCTTCCATAAGCTTCAGATCCTCTGTTGCCAGCATTAGAAGAAATCCTTTTCTGCCTCCCATGCCTGTGCTCCTGTATTGTGTATTAGGGACCACCTTAACTTACTAACCCAGACCAGGTTAGTTAATCTCTCATTAGTGCTACCTTCTTTCCTCCTACTTCATAATTGGGCCTCACCACAGTCCTGGCTGCTGTAATAGTCCTGGGACAAAAGGAAAAATCTGAAATAAGGATATGGAAGGGACGGGTCAGTTATACTTATTAAAGAGTTTAGCAATGGGGGTGCCTGGGTAGCTCAGTTAGGCATCTGACTCTTGGTTTCAGCTCAGGTCATGATCTCATGGTTTGTGAGATCCAGCTCTGCATTGGGCTCTGTGCTGACAGTGTGGAGCCTGCCTGGGATTCTTTTTTTCCTCTCCCCACTCACACACACACTTTCTCTCAAAATAAACACTTAAAAAAATAAGAAAGGTTTTAGTAACAACTAGCTATATCTTTGCAGTATGATCCTATAAACAGAATCCTGGCACGGGAGTCAGAAGTTGTGGAATTTATCCCTAGCTCTGCTACTTCCTCCATGACCATTTGGGGACTCAGATTCCCAATGATATCACTCGAAAGTCTTTTCAAGTTAAAGGGATAGCTTACCAAATAGTTTATAGCACTGACTGAATACTCTAGGTATGGAGCCACACACACTTTTGGGGGAGACAAATAAGTGACACAGGCTTCCTTTTGTCATTTGCTGATGTCTTGACTATGAAAACAGGAAGCATAGGACAATGACATGTACAGACTGAACCAAACACTCATTCCAAGCAGGTTAAGGGTGCTGGGGCAGGAGGAGACTGGGTAAGCAAGGTTGGATTGTGAATAGAATGAGAGGTATATTTCAGTTAAACCTGGAAAGAAGGAAGGTTGATGGAGTATTAGGGATTTTAAAAATAGGCAATCTGTGAGGTTGAGGTATGTGGGAAAATAAACTGGAAGACCAGAGATAGGTGGCAAGAACACACAGGAAGTAAAGGAGACAGGGGCACTCAGGGAAGAGGAGAGACCTGTTCGGAATTAGAGAAGTACATTTACTTAGGACACAGGTGACAACATGCATACGAGGATATTCTTTCAACTATTCAAGAAATATTTAGCAAGTTCCTCTATAGGTTCCATAAAGACAGTGGCAGTAAACCTAAAAAATCACAGCCCTGTTTTGTCATGGGGCTTCCACACTGTCCGTTCCAATGCTATCTTAGAGAAAATGCAGATATACATTCAATTTGGAGAAGTTTCTAATAAGAGGACTTTTACTGATCTAGGCAACCAAAATTTATGGAAGATTTCACAGAATTTCCATCTGTAGATGTGCTTAAAATCGGAGCTACTCAGTAAGCTTCAGTTTTGATTAAATGGTAGTATATTATACACCAACAGGAGTGGAGAAAGTTTCTTTAGGGAGCCATTCATATATTTACTTAAAAAAGCACTTATTGAGGGGCATCTGGGTGGCTCAGTTGGTTAAGCACCTGACTCTGTTTTGGCTCAGGTTATGATCTCATGGTTCAGGGGTTGAGCCCTGAGGCAGACTCTGCACTGAAAGTGTGGAGTCTGCTTGGGATTCTCTCTCCCTCTGTCTATCCCTCCCCTGCTTGTGTGTGCATGTGTTCTCTTTCTCAAAATAAACTTTTTAAAAACAAAGCACTTATTGAGCATCAATAATATTCAGCAGTGTGAATATAGAAATAAGTCACAGCCCTTGTATTAAAAGTACTCAGTCTCATGAGTGGACAGTGCATGTGCACTGGCAACACAGATTGTGCTCTCCCTGGGTTGTTTAATTCAGTGCATTAGTGAGTCCCCATTGAAAACACTGAGAAAATCTGCCTAGAAGACTCTGAGAAGACTTCACCAAGAAGGTGGCAGGATCTTGGCCAGGTATGGAAATGGGCAGAGGAAAGCATTCCAGATAAATAGTATGAGCTACAAGCATAACTTTCAGGAAGTGACAGATAATTCAATGTAGCTGAATCTAGGATGAATGTTTAGGGGAATGGTAAGAAAAGAGGCTAATAATTTAGGCAGGAACAAGTTTGTAAGTGTGTTGAGTAGTTTTTAGGTTTTGTTGTTGTTTGTTTTTGTAGCAATGAGGTGTCATAAGTAGTTTTCAGTAGGGATAGAACATGTCATCTGTTGTAGTGGTAGATTGAATAGGGATGGAAAACTAAAGAGGAGGATTTTTTATTCAAATATAATCAACATAGTGTTATATTACTTTCAGGGGTTATGATTCAACAATTATATACATTACTCAGTGCTCATCGTGATAAGTGTATTCTTTAATCTCCACCACCCATTTCTCCCATCTTCCCACCCCTCTGGCAACCACCAGTTTGTTCTCTGCATTTAAGAGTCTCCCCCCCCCACTTTGTTTTGTTTCTTAAATTCCACATAGGTGTGAAATCATATGGTATTTGTCTTTGACTTATTTCACTTAGCATTGTACTTTCTAGGTCCATCCATGTTATTGCAAATAGCAAGATCTACTTCTTTATGGCTGAGAAACATTCCATATTGTGTGTGTGTTTGTATACATACCACATCTTATCTGTTCATCTATGGATGGACACTTGGTTTGCGTCCATGTTGTGGTTATTGTAAATAATCCTGTAAAAAAGTAGGGGTACATGTTTAAAATATTTTTCAATGTTTATTTTTGAGAGGGAGAGAGAGAGAGAGGAATTTGAGTAGGGGAGGGGCAGGGAGAGAAGGAGACACAGAATCTGAAGTAGGCTCCAGGCTCTGACCTGTCAGCACAGAGCCCAACGTGGGGCTCAAACCCAGGAACTGTGAGATCATGATCCGAGCTGAAGTTAGACACTTAACTGACTGAGACATAGTATACATACATAGCTTGGCATAGTATAATTTGATTTTTAAATAAATTCTTTGGCTACATTATAGAAAATGGAAACTAGAGGGCTCAAGTTTCAGATCACAGAGACCAATTATGAGGCTTTTGTGGTCTAGATGAAAGACGGTGAATTAAGTAAGAACATTGTCCAGGGGAAAGGAAAAGAGTAGGGAGTGAAATACATTTTGCAGATTGATAGGATTTGCTAATGAACTGGATATTAAGGAAGAGGGAAGGGATTAAATGAGGGATTATTCCTGGGTTTCTGACCTTGCTACAGGATGGATGGCCAGAATGTGCTGAGATGGCGAGGCATGGGGAGGAAATGGTTTGTAGGGAGATAAGATTTTCATTTTGACTGTATTGTTTGAGATGGAACATCTAAGTGGAGAGGTCCAATAGGCAGTAGAATAACTTATCTGAAACTCAGAGTAGAAGCTATACATTTGGCAATTCCCCGAACATAGATGGTAACAAAACCTGCAAAAATCGAAACAAAACAAAAAGAGGAAAAAAGGGAGAGCCTAGAAAGGTAGCATGAAAATAAGAGGGAAAGTAAGAGAGAAAAGGAGAGAGAGAGAGGGGAAAGAGGCAATGGACAGATCCGTATAAGGAAAGGAGTGGAGATGGAAGCTAGCTTGGAAAGGATTGGAAATTAAATGAGAGGAGGATGTAGAGATCAAATACAGTCAAGTTTTTATTCAAATTGTGCTGTGAAGGGGAATCGAGTTAAGGGGTTGTTAGATGGAAGAGATAAAACTGAAGAATATAGGATGGTGCTGATGTTAATCAAGATCAACATTGTAGAAGTGGGGTCGGATTTGTGTGTAAGATAGTAATGACAAATACCATGTGGAGAATGCTTCACAGTTTACAAGGTTTATTCTTATATGATTTCATCTTTCCTCACAATAAAATAGGGAGATAGTCATGGGAAGTATGGTTATTGCCTTCAGTTACAGATCAAGAAGCTAAAACTTAAGAAATATCAGATTAATGTCACTTTCTGCTAGTAGGTAGACTGATGGCCCAATCATTACTTGAGCCTAAGTCTTTAGATTCTAAAACTTTTCCCTATACCATGGTGATGAGTTAGAGTTTTATTTCTTTAACTTGAACACTCTAGATTTCAGCTGTCTGTGGAACAAAGTAGAGGCAGTAGAATATAGTGATTTGAGACATTGGATTTGAAGGTAGGAAACCAGATTCTCAAAGTTTAATATTTGACATTTTTCAAACATACGATTGTTAGTAAGCAACTTAACCTTTAGCTTTCTCAATTAAAAAGGATTTGGGCTAATGGTTTTTATTTTTATTTTTAAAATTATTTTTTCAAATTGAGATAATTGCCATCTAATTGTATTAGTTTGAGGTGTTCAACATAATGATTTATGTTTATATTGCAAAATGTTACCACGATAAGTCTAGTTAGCATCCATCACTTCACAGTTACAATATTTTTCTGGTGATGAGAACTTTAAAGATCTACTTCTTTGCCACATTCAAATGTATGATATAGTATTGTTAACTATAGTCATTATGCTATACATAACATCCCCAGAACTTACAACTGGAGGTTTGCACCTTTTGACTACCTTCACCTATTTCTCCCATCCCTAGAAGCTACAAGTCCATCTTGTTTCTAGGAATTCATTTTTTGAAAATTTAATTCCAGTGTAGTTATCATGCAGTTATATTAGTTTCAGGTGCACAATATAGTGATTCAACAATACCATATTGATTATATAAAGCATCTTGAGAGTAGAGACCATATATTACTCAGTGCTCATTAAGATACTCCCAATCCCCTTCACCTATTTTACCCATCCCTTACCTACCTGCTTGCTCGTTAACACTTTGTTATTTATAGTTAGGAGTATTTTTTGGTTTGTCTCCTTTTCCCCCACTCTTTGTTCATTTGTTTTGTTTCTTAAATTCCACATATGAAATCATATGCTGTTTGTCTTTCTCTTGACTGGCTTATTTCACTTAGCATTATACTTTGTAGATATATCCATGTTGTTGCAAATGGCAAGATTTCATTATTTTATGATTGAATAATATTCCATTTTGTGTACACACACACACATCATATCACATCTTTATCCATTCATCATTTATGGGCACTTGGGCTGCTTCAATGATTGACTATTATAAATAATGCTTCAATAAACATGGGTGCATGTATCCCTTTGAATTAATGTTTTTATATTTGAGTGAGAGGCAGAGGGAGAGAGAATTTCAAGCAGGCTGCACCCCCAGTGCAGAGCCTCATATGGGGCTCATTCTAATGACTGTGAAATCATGACCTGGGCTAAAATCAAGAGCTGGAGGATTAACTGACTGAACCACCCAGGCGCCCCAATGTTTTTGTATTCTTTAGGTAAATACCTAGTAGTGTGATCATAGGGTAGTTCTATTTTTAATTTTTTGAGGAATTTCCATATGGTCTTCCACAGTAGCTATACCAGTTTACATTCTTAGCAACTGTGCATGAAGGTTCCTTTTTCTATCAGTCCATTTTTTTTAAGATCATATATAAAAGTGAGATCATATAGTATTTTATTCTCTAACTTATTTCACTTAGCATAATGCCCTCAAATTCCATCCATGTTGCTGCAAATGCAAGATTTCCTTTTTTATGGCTGAAGAATATTCCTATGTGTATCACTTTTCTTTATTCATTCATAAATTGTGCTAATGGTTTTACAATATCTCAATTCTCAGGAGAAACTTTTAAGATATAAATTGAGAAAAAATAGAAGAAAACACAGATCAAAGTTTTGGGAAATAAATGTTTACACTTTTTCAGAGAGAATGATAAAAGGGAAAAAAAGAAGAAAGATAAAGGATCCCAGAATGAGAAAGAGTAGTATGAAGGTCAGATGTCAATCTTGCAAAAAGATGGGGGTGGAGGATCTCTTCCTCTGAAAGTCATGAATGCTAGAAAGC
Source organism: Cryptoprocta ferox (assembly GCA_028646485.1). Classification (NCBI taxonomy): domain Eukaryota; kingdom Metazoa; phylum Chordata; class Mammalia; order Carnivora; family Eupleridae; genus Cryptoprocta; species Cryptoprocta ferox. Next base: position 9,055 of record JAQQST010002370.1, read on the forward strand.
AAAGTGGGTGAAGGTAGAAGCATGTAGAATGGAAGTTAAAGTTAGGTGAAGGAAAACATAATAGGTCTTCTCATGTTCCCAAAATGACTGGAAGTAGGGCTTTCATTGGTGAAATTCTGAGTGTGAATTAATACCTATTATTAATTAATAACTATAAATTAATACTTATATTAATTAATTGAATTTATATTAATTAATAATTAAATAATTTATATTAATTAATAATAATTAAGTATTATTATTAATTAATATGTATTAATGATGTTAGTATTAATCTTATTTTTCATATGGCCAAGCTAGACATTTAAGAATAGAGACTCCCCTTTCATCATTAGAGATGTAGCTTGAATTTGGAGGCAACAGGGAGACAGTGAACATATGAGTATAGCACAGATCTACATCTTTTATAAAAGTAGTCCTTGGTCACACAAAGACAACAGAAAGCACTTCTACTCAACTCCTCAATGAGGATTGCCTTGTGATACTAGTTCAATCAGTATTTAATGTTCTGATCACCTAATGATTTTGAAGTACCTTGAGAGCAGAGGCCATGTATATTTTATAATGTATATTAAGATTATTTTCTAATTTAAGGTCTAGAAATGCTGTCAAGGGCTAATCCTTCCATGTGAATGATCAGAGTTTGAACTTGAGTGATATAAGTCTGCTGACATAGGAAACTCTCTGGATGGGCCCTGGTGAAAATAGACAATAGGAAGAGAAGAGAATTTCCAATGGCCATGTCAGCCTCCAACACCACCTCAACCCATCCAGAAGTCTTCGTATTGATGGGGATTCCAGGCCTGGAGTACCTACATAACTGGATCTCCATTCCCTTCTGCTCAGCTTATACTCTAGCTTTGCTAGGCAATTGTACCCTCCTCTTCATCATCCAGGCTGATACAGCCCTCCACGAGCCCATGTACCTGTTTCTGGCCATGCTGGCAGCCATTGATCTGGTCCTCTCTTCTACAACACTTCCCAAAATGCTAGCTATTTTTTGGTTCAGAGATCGGGAGATCAACTTCTATGCCTGTCTGGTCCAGATGTTCTTTCTCCACTCCTTCTCTATCATGGAGTCAGCAGTGCTGCTGGCCATGGCCTTCGACCGCTATGTGGCCATCTGCAAGCCACTG
>JAQQST010002371.1:0-10188 GCA_028646485.1 Cryptoprocta ferox
AAAGGTAAAGCGGGGTGATGGTCTTGGTGGAGGTCACTTGTGGGGAAGAGCACTGGGTGTTATATGGAAACCAACCTGACAATAAACTATAAAGTTTAAAAAAAAAAAAGAATTTTCCATATTTTTTATACCAGTCCTTTATCACATATGTGTTTTGCAAAGATTCTCTCCCAGTTGTGGTTTGTCTTCCCATACATTTAACACTGTTTTGCAAAGCCTACATTTTTAATTTGAATGAAGTTTAAATTATCTTTTCTTTCACACATTGTACATTTGGTATTATGTCTAAAAAGTCATCACCAAACCCAAGGTCACCTTAATTCTCTATCTTTTAGGAGTTTTTGTTTGTTTTTGTTTTGTTTTTTGTTTCTTACATTTAGGTCTGTGACCATTTCTGAGTTAATTTTTGTGAAAGGTATAAGATCTGTGTCCAGATTACTTATTTGAAGATGCGGATGTCCAACTGTCCAGCAGCAACTGTAGAAAAGACTATCCTTTTCCCACTGAGTTGCCTTTGCTCCTTTGCTAAAGATCAGTTGATTATATTTACATGGGTCTACCTCTGGGCTTTCTATTCTGTTCCATTGATCTATCTATTCTTTTACCAATACCATACTGCCTTGATTACTATAGCTTTATATTACACCCTAAAGTCAGGTATTGTCAGTCATTTGTCCTCCTTCAATATTATGTTGGGTATTCCTTTGCCTCTTCATACAAACTTAAACTTAAGGATCAGTTTGCCAATATCCACAAAATGACTTGCTAGGATTTACACTGTGATTGCATTTAATCTCTAGATCAAGTTGGGAAGAACTGACATCTTTACCATACTGAATCTTCCTATCCATGAACATGGAGTATGGAGTATCTCTACATTTATTAGGTTTTTTAATTACATTCATTAGTTTTGTAGTTTTACTAACATACACACACACACACACACACACACACACACACACTCAAGTATTTCATTTCGGGGGAAGCTAATATAAATGGTATTATTTTTCTTTTTAAATTCCAATTGTTCATTGCAGTATATAGAACAGAAGTTAACACTTTTAAATATTAACTTATATCCTGGACCTTTGCTATAATTACTTGCTAATTCCAGGAGTTCTTTTTTTCTTGATTACTTAGGATTTTCTATATAGACAATCTAGTCATCTACACACAAAGATTTTTATTTCTTCCTTCCCAGCCTAAACATTTTTATTTCCTTTTCTTCCCTTATTGCCTGAGTTAGGACTTCCAATACTGTGCTGGAAAGAAATGATGAGAAAGCATATTCTTACCTTGTTCCTGATCTTAGCAGGAAAGCTTCTAGCTGCTCACCATTAAGTATAATGTTATTTGTAGGTTTTTTAAAGATGTTCTACATAAAGTTGAGGAAGTTCCCCTCTATTCCTACTTTGCTGAGGTTTTTTAAAATAATGAATGAGTGCTAGATTTTTGTCATATGCTCTTTGTGCATCTATTGATATGATCATATGATTTTTATTCTTTAGTCTGTTGATATGATGGATGACATTAAGTGACTTTCCAATGTCAGACTGCATCTTTGGAATAAATCCCACTTGGCTGAGGTGTATAATTTTTCTCCTACCTTGTTGGATTTGATTTGCTAATATTCTGTTGATTTTTGCACTTACATTCATGGGAGATATTGATCTACAGTTTTTTCTTAGAATGTCTTTGTTTAACATTTGGGGCTGGTACTTTTTGTTTTAGAAGATTATTAAATAATGATTCAAACTCTTTAATAGATATAATAGGCCTATTCAGTTTGTTTCTTCTTGCATGAGTTTTGGCAGACTGTGTCTTTTAAGGAATTGGTTCATTTCATCTAGGTTATTAAATTTGTGGGCATAGAGTTTTTTATAATATTCTCTTATTATCCTTTTAGTATCCATGGAGTCTGTAGCACTGTGAACTCTTTAATTTCTGATATTAGTAATTTGTGTCTTCTATCTTCTGGACTTAGCCCAGTTAGAAGATTATTGATTCTGTTGATCTTTCAAAGAATGAGACTTTGGTTTTGTTGATTTTATCTGTTGATTTCCTGTTTTCAGTTTTATTGACTCCTGCACTCTTATTATTTCTTTTCTTCTTACTTTGATTTAATTTTCCTTTCTTTCTCCAATTGCTGAAGTTTCTGGCTTAGATTATTGATTTTAGATTTTTATTCATCCCACAAATTTAAGTAGATTATATTTTCATTTTCATTTATTTCAAAATATTTTAAAATTTTTCTTGAAAATTACTCTTCAACCCATGGATTGTTTAGAAGTGTGTTGTTTAATCTCCACATATTCTGAGATTTTCTAGCTATCTTTTCTAGCTTAATTCCATGGTAGTCTGAAAACACGTTATATGATTTCTATTCTTTTAAATTTAAAGTATGCTTTATGACTCAGAATGTGGTCTGTTTGGTAAATATTCCATGTGAGCTTGAGAAGAATGTGGTCTACTATTGTTGGATGAAGTATTCTATAGATGTTATGAATACCAGAATAAATAACTGATGGTGCTCTTAAGATGGTGCTCTTAAGTTGATTTTCTGCCTGCTAGATCTGTCAACTTTTTTCTAGGGGGGTGTTGAAGTCTCCAACTATAATAGTGGATTCACCTATTTCCACTTGTAGATGTATCAATTCTATATTAGGTTTTCATTTTCATTCAGTTAAAAGTATTCCTTAATTTCCTTTATTATTCTGTGTCTGAGGCTTCATTAATATGTTGTCTAATTTCTGAATGTTCGTGGATTTTTCCAGATCATGTACTTTAATGATTTCTAGTATAATTTCTTTGTGATCAGAGAAATACACTCATAATTTTAATCATTTTAAATTTGTTGACTTTTTATTTCCTAGAATATGGTGATCTTGGTGAATATCTCTTGGGTACTTGAAAAGAAAGTGTATTCTGTTGTTCTTGGATGGAGCAGTCTAAAAATAAATGTGAATTAGTTCAACTTAGCTGACTGATTTCTTCAAGGATTCTATATCCATACCAATTTTTCATTCAATTGTTCTATCAATTATTGAGATAATTGCAGAAATTTTCAATTGCAATTGTGGATTAGTCTATGTTTTACTTTAGCTTCTCACTTATTGTTTAAATAATTTAAAGTTTGTTGTTAGGTGCATACACATTTTTGATTATCATAATCTCTTAAGAAAAGTCCTCCTTATCAGTCTTCTATATGCTTATTTTACTTTAGTAATATTCTTTGCTGATAAACCTATTTTGTATGATTTCACTATAGGTATAATATCATTGTTTGGATTAGTGTTAGTGTAGCATATCTTTTTCCATCCCCTTACTTTCATTTAACTTTTCATTTTGAGGTCACTATAGATTCACACACAGTTGTAAGAAACAAAGAGATAACCCATAAGTTTCCCCCTTGGCATCAACTTGCATGACTATAGTCCAAGACCAGGAAATTGACATGATACAGTTCCCCAAGCTAATATTTCAAGTTTATGTACTCATGTGTGTTTATATCTATGCAATTTTGTCAAGTGTAGTTTGTGTGACAGTCAACACACAAAACTGTTCCATCACAAGGATCCCTTTTATAGCCACAGCCACCTTCCTCCCTCCTTAGCTACCTAGTTCTTCTCTGGCAACTACTAATCCGTGATTTTTAAAATATTACATAAATGGAACCACACAGTAGGTGCCCTATTGATAGGGGCTCTTTGCACTTAATTCCCTTGAAAACCAATCAAATTGTAGCATGTATCAATAGTTTGGTACTTTTTATTTTTATTTTATTTTATTTTATTTTATTTTATTATTTTATTTTATTTTATTATTTTATTTTATTTTATTTTATTTTATTTTATTTTATTTTATTTTATTTTATTTTATTTTATTTTTGTTTCGTACGTTTTATTGCCAAATAGTATGAATGGACCACAGTTTATTTAAGCATTCGCCTGTTGAAGGACATTAGGGCTGTTTCCAGCTTGGGGCTATTATGAATAAAGTTGCTATAAACTTTTGAGCACGAGTTTTTGCATGAACATAAGTACTCATGATATGGAGCACATAGTTAGGAGTGCAACTGCTAAGTGAAATAAGTCAACCAAAGAAAGACAAATACCATACGATATCACGCACATATGGAATTTTTAAAAACAAAAGGAAAAAAACAAAGAAAAAAACACAAACAAAACAGACTCTTAAATACAGAGAACTGGTGGTTGCCAGAAGAGAGGTGGTGAAAGGGATTAAGAGTACATTTAGAGCATTTATACTAATATAATACTGTATTTTAATTATACTTCAATTAAAAAAAGAAAAATTTAAAAATACAAAATAATAAAAATAAAGCAACTTTATTTCTATATATTACCAAAGAACAACTGAAAATTGACACAAAAAATACTTTTTAGAAGAGCTTCAGACATGAAATTTTTGAAGATGTATAAGAAATATAAACAGAAAACTAGAAAATACTTCTGAGGAAAATTAAATACCTAAATAAAGGGAAAGGTATTCTGTTTTTATGGACTGAAACACTCAATATTGTTAATGTGTTAAGTATCTTCAAATTTATCTAAAGCAATCCCAGTCAAAATCCCAGTATATTTTCATTAGAAGTTGACAAGGGGTTCTAAAACTATACAAAAATGCAAGAGTTAGAATAGCCAAAATAAATTGGAAAAGAAGAACAGAGTTAGAAGACTGTATTACCCAATTTCAAGACATATTATAAAATTATATTAGGATTTTAAGATACTTGCCGAAGTATAGATAAAGAGATGAATGAAACAGAATAGAAAATCCAGAAATAAAGTCATATAAGAGCAACTGATTTTTTAAGAAAGGTGCAAAGCCAATTCAGTGAGAAAAGATACTCTTCAACTAATTAAGATGGAACAATTGGATGTCCTTTTTTTAAAGAGAACTTTCACCCCACATGTCTCACACAATAAAGGAGAATTAACTGAAAATGAATTATAAATCTAACTATAGACCCTCCTTACAGTAAAGATTTTTTTGCCCTTGAGTTATACAAAGATTTCTTATATATAACTGCAAAAACAGGTTCAATTAAAGAAAAAAAAAAGACAAATTTGACTTAACATTAAAGACTTCGGCCATAGGAAAGACACTGTCAAGAGATGAAAAGAGAAGCCTCACACTGGACACCTATATAGGCAAACCACATATCTAATGAGTTGCCTATATCTGGAATGTATTAAGAATTCTTAAAACTCAATAAAATAACAAAATAAATGTTTAAAAATAAGGAAAAATTTTTAACAGACAATTCATAGAAGAATGTCAATAAGCACGTAAAATTTTTAAAAACACTCATTGCCAAGGGAATACAAATTAGAGTCATGAGCTATCACTACACTCATCTTGGAATGGCTGAAATTAAGAAGATTGACACACCAAGTGTTGATGAAGCTCCAGAGCAACTAGAATTCTCATCAGGTGCTGATGGGAATGTAAAGTGGTACAACCACTTTGGGACAGTTTTGTCAGTTCATAGAATGACAAACATTTACCCATCCCTTGATTCAGGCATGGTACTGCTAAGTATTAACCCCAAAGAAAGACTGGCTCATGAATGTTCATAACAGCTTTATTTATAATAACCTCAAACTGGAATCAATTCAAAGGTTCATTAACAGATGAACAGAATAAGAAATTAGGGTAGGTCCATACAAGAAAACACTACTCAGTAATAAAAAGAATGAAGTACTCAAACATCTGACTTGAATGAATTCCAAATAATTAAACAAAATGAAAAGAAATAACAAACAAAAAGGAACAAATATTTTATAATTCCATTTATAAAACAGTCTAGAAAAGGCAAACAAGTCTAAAATGAAAGACAGTTAATCTCTGATCATGGGAATAACGAGCCAGGAAGGGAGATAGGTATTATAAAAGGTCATGAGGTAACTTTGAGGGTGATCTATATATTCATTACCATTATTATGATGGTTTCATGTGTAGATACATACGTTAAAACATCACGTTTTAGGTCCAGGTTCACGTAGGCACCAGTAGCAGGTGGTCCACACACTGCTGCATTGTGAGATTTTGGGAAGATTGACATTAGCAAGATGGCTGGGTAGGAGCTACGAGTCTTCATCCTCCCACAGAAATCAACAATTAAGAAACTATCCACAATTAAAAATAGTTTTGGGAGGACTCAAGAGTTCAATTAAGAACCTACAGGGGCATTTGGGTGGCTCAGTTGGTTAAGCATCCAACTCTTGATTTCAGCTCAGATCATGATCTCATGGTTTCATGGGTTCAAGCCCCGCACTGGGCCCTGCACTGACAGTGCAAAGCCTGCTTGGTATTCTCTCTCTCCCTCTCTCTCTCTCTCTCTCCTGCTCACGCTATCTCTCTTTCAAAATAAATAAATAAACTTAAAAAAGAAAAGAACCTACAGTAACATAGTGGAGGAAAAAAATGAAGAAGAATCTCACAGGATGGGCTGCTGGGGAGATCAGCTTACCTGAGATGTCTGGAGATGGCTAGCAGGAAAGAGAAAGGGCAGTATCAACCACATGGTGGGTGCCATCATTGTCCCCCATGGCCTGCTCTGACAAGAGCCTGGCAGCCTTTGCCATTGAGAACCTAAACATCCCCCATATCAGCCATACCTGCAACTTTTACAGCAGAGACCTTGTATTAATCAGCACAGAACCCATACCCTGTTCTAGAAAGGACACCAACAGTTTTTGCCACAGCCACTGCCACCCTGGAACCCTCAGGGAGGGTGTTGCTGCTCTATGTCCTTCCCTCAGAGGGAGCTGCTATTATGCTACCCTGGGGCCAGGGCTGCCAGGTCCCCCCATTCCTGTATATGCCCTGGACCCCAGAGTCCCTGTTGCTCTGTTTGTGTCTGCACTTCAGATCTCAGGTATGTAGCTTCTCCATGTGTGCCTACATCTCAGGCATGAGAGCCACTGCTGCTACAGGCCATCCAATGGCCAAAGCCACTGTTGCTCCAAGAGTATATGTGCTCCAGTCCCTGGCTCTGTGGCTGCTCTGCACATAACCATACCTCAGACACTGGAATCACTTTCTCTGTAGGCTAGCCAGTTCCCAACACCCCAGAGACTTTGTTGCTCTGTGAACACCCACACTCCAGACTCCAGGTCCATGGCTGTTCTATGGCACACATGCATTAGACACCAGTGCTACCACAACTGCAAGGGTGCCTGCAAGCCATACTTGGTACCAAGAGGTATCCCCCTAGCCACAACATGGGTTATGAGAGGAAAAGAGATGAGGTAGTCCTCAGCACTTTTGCCATCAAAGATCCCAGTGGTCTTTGTTGGCACTGTAGACACCCTAAAAAACTGGCTGTTGAGGACTACTGCAATCCTCACTGTCATTGCCTCAATTGATAGAGCTGCATGGAGACTATGCAGCTGGGCCTTCCCCAGAGTTGGAACCACCACAACCTACCCAGATGGTGCCCTTGCATTCACCTACCAGTGAAGGTCTTTCCCCATGCAAACCAGTCCATAAAGTCTAGAAGGGGTGATTCTCAATCAAATATTCAGATACTAAAGCAAACTACAGGAAACAAGCACCTCAAATGAAACACAATAATTTCTAATAAGTGACCATAAAGAAAATGGAGACTTATGAACTGCTAAACAATGAATTCAAAATAATTTTAAGGAAGCTCCACAATCTATAAGAGAACACAGAAAATTCAATAAAATCAAGAGAATAGTATGTGAGCAAAATGAGAAGTTCAACAGAAAGACAGAAATAATAATAAAACAAACAAATTCTCGAGCTAAAGAATACAATGAATGAAATGAAAATGACAATAGAGGTTATCAACAACAGACTTGATCAAGCAGAAGAAAGAATGTGTGAACTCAAAAACAGGTCATTAGAAATTCTCCTATCAGAAAAGAAATAAGAATGAAAAAGAGTGAAGAAGGCCTATGTAAATTATGGGACACCAACAAATGAAACAATATTTGCATTATGGGAATCACAGAAAAGAGAAAGAGGGAGGCAAAAAGCTTATTTAACACATAATGGCTGAAAACCTCTCAGGGAGAAGACATGGATATTCAGGTACATGAAGCTCACAGGTCCCCATATAGATTAAACTCAAAGACAACTTCACCAAGTCATATTATAATAAAACTTTCAAAAGTCAAAAACAGAATTTTGAAGGCAGCAAGAGGAAAAGGTCATCTCATCTCATGCAAAGGAACCCACATAAACCTACATGCCTATTTCTCAAAAGAAACCCTGCAGGAAAGAGTGGGATGATATATTCAAAGTACTTGGGGGAAAACCAATATTTATACTTTACCCAGCACAGCTGTTCTTCAGAATGAAGAAGAGATAAATATTTTCCCAGGTAAACAAACAAAGCTGAGTAAATCCATGACCACTAGGCCTACTCTACAAGAAATACCAAAGGGAATTCTTCAAGCTGAAATGAACAGACACTAATTAGTAGCATGAAAACATATAAAAGTATAAAACTCACTGGTAAAGGTAAGTATGTAGTCATATTCAGAATACTCTAATACTGTAATAGTGATGTATAAGTCACTTAACTCTAATACAAGGGTTAAAAGAAAACAAGTATTTAAGATAATCATAACTACATTACTTAGTTAATGGACATACAATATAAAAAGATGCAAATTGTGCCATCAAAAAATCAAATGTTAGGGGATGGAAGTAAAAGAGTAGAGTTTTTTATATATCATCAAAGTTGAGTTATTATCAACTTAAAATAACTATTATATCTATAGACTGTTTTATATAGGCCTAATCATAACACACAAAAAAAAACCCCTATAGTAGATACACACAAGATAAAGAAAACAGAATCAAAGCATATTCCTACAGAAAATCACCAAATCACAAAGGTAAACAGCAAGAGAAGAAGAAAGGAATGAGGGAAGTACAGAACAGACATAACAAATATGATGGCAGTAGTTAAGTCCTTACTTATCAATAATTACTTTAAATGTAAAAAGACTAAATGATCCAATCAAAACACACAGAGTGGCTGAATGGATAAAAACAAAAACAAGCCCCAATTATATGCTGCCTTAAGAGACTTACTTCAGCTTTTAGGATAAATATATCCTGAAAGTGAAAGGAAAAGAAATCCACACAAATGGACACCTAAAGAGATCAGGGGTCTGATCTGCTATATCTATAGCAGACAAAATAGAACTTAGGTCAAAAAAAAATGTCACAATATACAAAGAATGTCATTATATAATAATAAAGAGAGGGCATAACAACATAAATATGTATGTGCCAAACATCAGAATAACTAAATCCGTTAAGCAATATTAATAGATCTGAAGGCAGAAATAAATTATGATGCAATAATAGTAGGGGACTTCAATTCTCCACTTTCAACAACATCCCGGCAGAAAATCAAACAAGGGAATATTAGACTTGAGCTACACTTTAAATCAAATGGATCTAACAGACATATATAGAACATTCCATCCAACAACAACAGAATACACATACTCTTCTCAAGCACACATGGAACATTCTCCAGGATAGATCGCATGTTAGGTCACAGAACAAGACTTAAATTTAAGATGGAAATCATATCCAGCATCTTTTCTAACCACAATGGTATTAAAATAAAAGTCAGGAAAACTGGAAAATTATACAACACAGTCCCAAGCAAACAAAGAGTCAAAGAAGCAAACAAAAGGAAAATAAAAAAAAAAATATGCTGAGACAAAGACAGAAACACAACATATCAAAACTTATGGGTTTCAGCAAAAGCAATTCTAAGAGGGAAGTTCAGAGAGATCAAGACCTACATTAAGAAAAAAGAAAAATCTCAAACAAACAACCTAATTTTAAAAGAACAAATGAAGCCCAAAGTTAGCAGAAGGGAGGAAATAACAAAGATGAGAGTAGAAATAAATAAAATAGAGAATAAAAAAAAGAAAAGATCAACATAATTAAGAGTTGGTTTTCTGAAAATATAAACAAAACTGATATGCCTTTAGCTAGACTTAAGAATAAAAGAGAGAAGATTCGGGGGGAAAGAGACAAGATGGCGGAAGAGCAGGGAGCTCTGTAATCCGCGCACGCCCGTATGGATTGAACTGAGAGGGACTGAAGGGATAAAACTTGGATTTGCAAGTGGGGGAAAGAAGAAACAGACGCCAGAAAGAAGAC
>JAQQST010002372.1:0-10187 GCA_028646485.1 Cryptoprocta ferox
TGAAGTGAGTTTAATACAGGTGAATAGGAGATATAGCAGCATGCATAAAGCTGCTGGAATAATACAATAAAGAACAAAATTGTCAGGATAGGAAAGACAAAGGACCAGATTGCTGAAGTGATGATGTCTCCCAGTACATGAGAGGAGAGGATTGCTAGGGTGATGTTTCAAAACACGTGAGAAGGAATGAATTCTGGGGCACAAGTGGCAAGGAGCACAAACTTGGAGTTTGAGGTACAAACCATTTGTTCACTAGGAGGAAGATATCTAAACATATGGACATAGATTCAGGATGGCGGGGATGAAGTGGTAGTGACTTATATAAGTTCCTTCTGATTCATTTTATTGTCTAAGATTTTAGAATCAAAGTTATAAGGTAAAAGTGAGGATGGAGAGAAGGTGTAGGAGTTACGAAGTGATATGGAAAGTTAAAAATAGTTCACTTGGAGAACAGGAGATAAAGTAGATTGGAAATGTAATATTTTTACTTGAAGCAAGAAGGTACGCTCGAGGTGTGTGATTATGAACTTATAAAGAAAAGCAGATACATATATGTGGTTTTTTCTAGCCACATTTAGCTGTGTGGCTGCAGGCATGGAATGGATTTAGAATTGCATTTAACTGTGGTTAGGATTTGGCTGAATAAGTATGACAGAAATAAGAAAAGGGCAAGGAAGTCGGAGGTATATGCAGGATAGTGATTAAAATGGTGGTCATGTAATTGAAGTGAATCATGAGGATACATGAGGGTAGGTGACAGTGAAAAGGTGGTAGGAGTTTGGGTTTGTAGGTATACAAACCTGTTTTGGTTTGTAGGTATACATACTTTTTGAAGTCAAGTTGGAGAAATTGGAGAAATCAAGCTGGGGTTGGGGATAGGGAGAAAGTGGCATAGAATAAAGAGTAGAATGCTTGACATTGAAATAGTGAATAGTTGGCTGTTATAGAAATGGCAAGATCTATGACATGACCATGGGACTGAGTGTCCAAGACAGATAAGGGATAATATCAGAGAGGAAGTGGTCAAGGGACTGATAGTCTTTATGAAAATTTAAGTACCCAAGGGGCCTGTAGGAGTGGAGTTGAAGGAAGTAATAGTGCTCTAGCTGTTAAAAATCTTCACAAAATGAAGATAAATGAAGAAGATAATGAAATAAATGGACATTGTGTGTGGTATGGTCTTTGGAAATGAGATTTAAAGCTTGAGGGTTTAAACGAAGAGGGAGTAGAATGACTAGAAGTGGTGAGGTGGAGCAGTTGCCCACCCCCAGTCCCAGTGATACAAGGATTTTAACGGGGAACTGCCATTTGATAATTCCACGTGACACATTGCCCTCAAGGGACAGCCAGAACTCAGTAAATAGGGATAGGCAAGGAACTATAAACATATTTCTTGATTGGATGTTTCAAACAAGGAAATCAAGATTGTCTTCTCTAACTCTTATTTCACATGAAGATACATGAGTATGTACATAGTGTTTTATTAACTTCATCTCAGCTGTTTATAGTTATCTCCATTTCTTAGATAAGAAAACAGTCTGAATGAGATTACATTATTTGTCCAGATTACACAGTTTATAAATAGCAGAAATGGTATTAGACCTAGTTCATGTACATAAAGACATTCTTAATACTTTTCCTCATGTGACTTAATCAATATTCTTAAATGAGGTGCTGGCAAAGTAATCCAGAGATCTTCTACTCAATGCCAGTGTTATGGGGTAAGGCATATTTCTACCTCTTAATTTCATTACCTCATATTTTCATTAAATAAGTAATACTGCAATAGTCACTGGGGAAACTGCAGTGAACACAATAGACAAATTTCTTGACTTCATGGAGTTTCATTCAGTATCTGAACAATGGAATTAAATATGTAATTACACAAATAAACTACTGAAAACCCTACAGTTGTAAAAACTTCAGACTGGTGGTAGCTTAGAGATTTAGAGCTTTCCCTAAAGAAGTAACAATTAAGAGGGGACACTAAAAGTGTGTGGGAATTGGGGCTATGAGACTACAGAGACCCCAGACTGGGAATGGGTGAAGACTTTGAGAAGGAAAGGACCATGGAGTCAAAGAGAAAGAGAAAGAAACCAAGCCATAGAGTCTAATGAGCAAGGGGGAAGACATAGGAGACCTAGTGGAAGGGGAAGTGAGGGAACATATTAAAGCCATATCCAATATTCTATATAAGTCTATTTATTTATTTAGAGAGAGAGAAAGAAAGAAGGGCAAACACAAAGGGGGAGAGAGAGGATCCAAGCAGGCTTCACACTGTCAGCATGGAGCCTGATGCTCCGTGAACTCATGAACCATAAGATCATGACCTGAGTCGAAATCAAGAGTTGGATGCTTAACTGAGCCATCCAGACACCCCTATTCTTTTTTTTATCTAAAAGCTCTAGTGAAGTTTTTAAAATAGAAGAGTAACTTGGGCATTCTCATTTATGCAACAACCTTGTTGAATTCATTCTTCACAAGTATGAGAGTATTCAACTTGGTATCCAGTGATATTGGATAACTTTCTTCTACATTTTGCATACTTAAAGATTGCAAAGGGTGCTTGATAATTTATTAAGATAACTTCTAAAATACTTTTATGTAATACATAAATTGAAAAAGAGTAATTCAATAGTAAATGTATATACTGGGTTTCACTTTGTTTATGATTTGTTTTATTTTAGTTTTGTTTTGAAGTAAGTATCCCTGTTTTCCACAAAAAAATGTCTTGTACATATAAGATCTGCAAATTATTTTGGATTGTACCTTTTCTTTTTTAATGAAAATATAAAATCTGTATATGCGCATAAACTGCATGGTTTTGAACATCTTGATTAAGCATTCAGTTGCATGCATTTTCTCATTGGTCTAGCTTCTACTCTCAAAGTGTTACAATTGCATATTTTGCCAAATGTTTTCCTTTAACATATATATTTGCTATCTGATTTTTCCATGCTGAACTAATGATCATAGTATCTTTTGGCTTCCTTTACTGAAGCCAAAGATACATTTAAAAATAATAAATTATTATAAAATTGACCCTGATTTCATAGTTTAAAAGCTACATTTCTTTTTTGAATTTTAGATACACAGTAAAGTCATTTCTCTTTGACAAATAACACTTATAAAGAACCTTAGGGTCATTATGTGTGAGCTATAGTATTATATAAAAATGAGGACTATTATTGGTACTTCTGAATAATTTAAAATTTCTTTGTCAAGCAGTGACCCATGTACTAACATTACTGTCAGCTAGTCAAAGCAGATCACAATTTTCAAGAAAAAAATCAAGATATTTGTTATGCAATGATATCTCAGAAAACTGTTAACATTATACAATGAACTATTAAGCTATATAATCACTTGATCCAGTGTTTCCTACAAGGGAAAAACAAAAAGCAATCAAGCACACAGGAGCATGTGAATGCACCCTTACACACACACACACACACACACACACACACAATTTCTTTGACCTTGATCAGTTAAGCTCGAATTCTTTCTCTTGACTACATTCAAAGCATCCATTTCCATACGACTTTACATAACCCTTAATCCTAGTATCTGGCTTTATCAGTCTGTTACTGAAACTGCACACTTCAATGTAATTGAAATCAAAATTAGAATTTTTTTTAAATCCTTTAAATCACCACACATTATGGGTTTAATAGCTTCTATTATATCTCCACCCATCGGTCATCCAACCACCATTTCAGAATTCTTAATCTCTCAAAGCCATGTCATTCTTCTTGAATACTAGTAACTTCTCAATTATGTTTAGCAAAAACATAATTATCTATACCTTTTCTTCTAGTTTTTCCATTTGGTCAACATAATTGTTTTATAGATCTCATCCATTTTGAGTTACATTTAAAAATAACAATATTATAAAGCTAATTTTGTTAAACGCTATAAAGTAAATGCTAAGAGGATATACAATATTCTGATTCAAAATGTTTTATGGAAAAAGCTTAGATAAATATCAGTAGAAATGAATGCAGAATAGCATGCATAGAGAAATGTAGGTGGAAAAATTATTGTTATGCCAGGCATTGTGAACAGTCTAATCTGACTCAAATGCTGAGAGGATGTAAAGGGGTGTTGGGGGATTAGACTGAAAAGGCAAGTTAAGGAATATTCTAGATGACTGTGAATCTAGCTAAAATTTTTAAATTTTATTTAGTAAAAGGTATATATTCCTTAAGAGCTCAAATGTCCAACTGATGAATGGATAAAGAAGATGTGGTTTATATATACAATGGAATACTACTTGGCAATGAGAAAGAATGAAACCTTGCCATTTGCAACAATATGGATGGAACTGGAGGGTAATATGCTAAGTGAAATAAGTCAGAGAAAGATATCATATGTTTTCACCCATATGTGGAATTTGAAAAAATAACAGAAGACCATGGAGGAAGGGAAGGAGAAAAAATAGTTTCAGAGAGGGAGGTAAACCATAAGAGACTCTTAGAGAACAAACAGGATTGATGATGAGGTGTGGGGGATAGTAAATTCGGTGATGGGGATTGAGGAGGGCACTTCTTGGTATGAGCACTGGGTGTTGTATGTAAACGATGAATCATGGGAACTTACTCCTGAAGCCAAGAGCACACTGTATCTTAGCTAACTTGACAATAAATTATATTCAAAAAATTTTGAAAAAAGGTATACATTCCTTGAAAATTTTTAACAAGTTATGTATATGTTCAAATTAATCTTTATGAATTAATACTAAGCCAATCGAAGGGAGAAATGAATATGGAAAAAAATTAACAAAGCATTAATGATAAAATAATAATATTTGCACTGGGATGGTGACAAGAGGAATGAGCAGGTAATGATTATACTTAATAAATAAACACTAAGTGCCTAGCATTGGATTAGCCCCTTACCTGCACATCTCAGTCATTCTCATGATAGAGGAACTGTAAGTATCCCCATTGTATATGAGAAAAATAAATTTTTGAAAGTTAAAGCAACAAGCTCAAGGTTATGCAAATCGTCAATGGATAGTGAATCAGGACTATCATCCTTCCTTCCTCTAAAAAGGAAGATTCATTCTTTAGTTCTCTAATTTTCTATTTTTAAGTTCTCAGAAAGTTAATTTACTTAATGATTTCAGCCACCACTTCTATAATATATAGCCAAGTCCACATTCTAACCATCACTTCTCACTAGAGTGCAAATCTTGCATGAGTCAGCTGTCTCCTATAATTTCTTCTTGAATTTTACATCATCTTGAAATTTTAAGTGAAAAAAAAATCTCTCAGTGAACATTGGTATGCTGTGTTTTATCAGATGAGAATCATTATACTGCTTGTATTTCCTTACTGCAGTTGATACAAATCAGCTAATTTATTGTGCAATCAGGAAGTTGTGTTGGCTTCTGTTGAGCCTTCTTGTTGTGGCTAGAGTTGACTATTTTAAATATTAAATTTAAAGTATTTTTGCTTGGTTGATTCTATCTTAAATAATTGTTTATGAAAAAAAATTGCAGAGATTGGATGAGTTTATAAATGCCTCCCAGCAGCACCCTTTCCTGCTCCTTCACAAAGAACTCATTATCTAACCTTTAATCTCTCTGTCGGGAACCCTATTTTTTTTTTTGCTCCCTTCGGGCTAAAATATCTATAACCATACATGACTCTGCCTTCTGCCCACATGCAGATGACAGTCCTGGTGATTCTTCCTTCATCCCATGAGTCCCTTTCTTTCTTTCTACTTCCATGAATGCCAGTCATTTTCCTTAGGCTCAACAAATTCCTTTTTATTTCACAAATGCATGTCTCTTTTCTACAACCCTATGTTATGCATTTGTATCAACATTTTTACTTAATAAACTTATTAGGTATTATGATATTACTTAATATATTAAATATTAAGATTAGGGGTGCCTGGGTGGCTCAGTTGGTTAAGACAACTAAGTTGGTCCATTTCTTGATTTGGGCTCAGGTCATGATCTTACAGTTCGTGAATTCAAGCCCCATGTTGGACTCTGCACTGACAGTGCAGAGCCTGTTTGGGATTCTCTCTCTCTCTCTCTCTCTCTCTCTTACTCTTTCTCTCTCCCTCTTTCTCTGTCCCTCCCATACTCTCTTGAAAAAAATAAAAAGTTATTTTAAAAATAAATAAATGTTAAGATTAGGTTAAAATTAATAGGTAACTAATGCCTAAAGATTAATTCCATTTTTTAGATTGATCTTTTAAACTTGTCATGCACAAATTCTCTTCCCTCAATAAACATAATCTGGGCATTATTTACTAAATATTCTTTGATACTTGTTCCCCCTCTATAACTTTCTTTAATCATTATGTATAGTGCTATTCCATATATCTTTCCACCCAGCTGAACTTGTGTTTCATTCTAAGTGTAATTGGAAATGTTTCCTTTAAAATTTTTAGGCATTATAGGACTTGTCCCACTTATTTATCATGTCTTGCTTCATTAGTTGTATTAGTGTTTTTAATTTTGTACAGGCTCCTTTCTTCCAAAGTGTCTCTTGAATCCTCTGAGGTAATTTACACTATTTCATTCTTCTTTATCTTTCTTGTGCCTAACATTGTGCCTTATAGGACATATTAAGTCATTTTTGTTCATATGAGGCCTCAGGCTCTCTTTAAAAGCAGATGTATTTCCAGGGATCTATGGATGGAATGTTGTTGGTGTTGGTTTTGTTGAGTGTGAATTGGTGATTTCAGCAAAAATAGCAATGCATTAAGCACAGTTTCAAAATGTTTTCTATATCTTTCATATATTAGAAATGTTTCTGGCTTAATGAGGTTTACAATCCAGTTATGGAATATTATATGACAGTATCGACCTATGATTTTGACTTTTCTACCCTTAAAATTTTTTTCTGCAGATTTGCAGAGATAACATTTAGGAAATTCACATAGCTTATAAACAAATAATTATAGGACAATCATTTGATAAACAAAATGTGCATATACTGCTTATGTGGGGATATCAGGAATAAGAAATATGATTTCATTTAAATTAATAAGAAGCGGTGATTTACAAGTGTGGCATAAATATGACATGTGCTTTTCAGTAGTATGTCTTGGTCATAGAAATCCCAGTTCCTAATCAGTTCAAAAGATGATAGGGGAATCTAGAAGTCAGGATCATCTGGTACTATAGGTAACCTTTCACAGCCATGGATGAATTGCTCTTGAGTTCATTGTAATAGTGAATCAGTGACTCTCTATGTGAACAAGCTAGAGAGTTCATTTGTACTAACTTTGAGTCTTTACCAATTGAAAATGTGATAACTGATATTTGTATTAATTATCCAAATATTATGATAAAGGACATAATCATTTTTCTTTAAAGGAGGTTTGATGTACAATGTTTAAATTAATGGGAATGCTTAAGAATTTCTTTCTGAGAAAATATGATTTAAGTTTTTGTAGGATTGAATTTTATACACTCTCCTGGAGAAATATTTTTTCATATTTCTCCATGTTAATGAGATTTTTAGAGCATTTTACTCAGAAGAATTTTTAATATGCTTATATATCCATGATGCTCTTACTTTAATATTACTGACTACCATTTTTTATTATTTATCTGAAGTTTTTATTCATTAAGATTTTCATTTTAGAAGATAAATTCCAGGGGTACTGAAACAAATATCTGAATATTTTTAAAGGTGTCCTTGTGAGCAAGTGAAAAGTGTTGGGGAAAAAAATTAACATGTGTATACTGGTAGTGCACCAAAGGAAAAATAAAAATTGACAAAAAAAGATAGAACAAATTTCTACATCATTAAAGTTAAAAAAATGCAATTCTGTTTCAAATACCTGGTGATTCAAACTACTTCTATTTAAGATATTTTATTTGCAAATATGTTAGAAAAGATTATTTCTAAAAATAAAGATAAAAATCATAACTTTATTGGACTTTATGTGAGTTTTACCTTATGTTTGAAACAATTCTTGAGCATGGAAAGTTCATAAAGTAGTATGTTTCAAGGGAACCCTAAAGAAATATCAAACACAAGAACCAGAAATTCAAAGCTCCCCCTAAGCCATCATATATACACACATCCCCCAAAAACATCAAGTATTTTTTAATGGAAGAATTTTGAAAATTTGCCTCCTATGCACTCTATTTGAAATTCATTAGATAAGGATTCAGTATAGTAAAAGTAAAACAAATTACAAGAAAGAACATTATGTGAGATACCAAAATAAAACAAAACAAAACAAACCCAACTGTGTTGTATGTTCAGAGAAAAAAAATAAGCAAAAGGGAATCTTGAATCCAATATTCCATGATTTTGGAATGTTAGTAAAACCATTCATAAATATATTTGCCAATGTATGTAAAGATTATATAAAGTATTTAAATTTTTTACACAGTAACTTAAGATAACTGAAAAGTCAAAGATGTAGGCAAATAATTGTAACACTTTTTCAAATGGTAAAAATAAATTATAAGATAATATAAAAAAAGGGAACTAGTTATCTGAATCATTGTTTATATATTCAATGCTGTATATATGCATATATAGATATACTATATATATGATAAAGAGATAGATGATAGATATATCAGAATTATCAACTCAGGATTCACACTAAAATTGAGAAGGTAGAAAACCTTGCTAATAAAACTATTTTGAAAATAAAAAGATACAAATATATAAATGATAGTTCAATTCAAATACTATTCAAAATTATGGGCATGTTACCATCAGGTGCTTTCAAAATCTGTTAATCAAATTTATCTCTGGAAGTTATATATTTTAAAGTCCAATTTATAAATGATTTTTGTGATTAGGATATTATTTCAATTTTTGTGTTTTTAAACAATGGATAAAGGTAAGAAATCTAGTAGAGTATAATACTTTATGTTTTAGAGAACTTTTTAAAGAGTGACAAAGTGTTAATTGCTTATTTAAATATATTTAAGCAAGTATGAGAATACTTTTATGCATACAGTGTAGTGAAATACTCTAAAATGTTTTGTGTTCTCAAAGAACTCTCTAAATAGGTTCAACATTTTAATCATGTTGCATCAAATTATTCTTTGACTGCTAAATCTACCTAAAAAAAATCAACAGGACTTCTCAGAATGGTTGAATAGCTGCAGATTATGTATGTCATATCTAACATGTCTAAAAGCTTTCTCTCATTATGCAAAAAGTCATGAATAATCAGGTCAAGGCAGTATGCAAAGAAAATTATCAGACTGTGAAACTAAGGGAAGGCCTATTAGGCACAAGCTGTACACCTGTTTGTTCGTTCCTCTCTTTAAATGGTTTGTCATTCTGTTTATAAAATTATCATTACACTAAGAGATTTTTGAGTGAAGAAAAAAAGTCTTAAATCCTACTCAACATGTTTACCTAAACAATTCTTCAAAAATATAGCTAATATATACTTGAAATGTTATATATATCATATATATATGATATATACATATTAATAGACAATATATTAATATATACATATTAATACATACATTAATATATACATATTTTAAAATTTGTAATTTTACATAGAGTAAAACTTTTCACTCTAAAATATTGACCAATTCTAACAAAAAATTATCTTATTTAAAAAAATTCTAGACAGTATTGTATAAACCAGAGTCCATGATTGTCAAAATATTCACTTCAAATATAAACAGTTTTACCTTCAACTGAAACCTATATAAATTTTAACAGAATTAGAAGTGAGGTATTATTTTATTTAGTCTATTTACATATTGCTATTGTAAAGATATATTTTTGCTAAGACTATATCTCAAAAAAGAATATTTCTGTTTCCATTTCACTCTGCATTTTTCCAGCTTATTGATACAAAGAAATTAAATTCTTAAAAAATATAAGATTCTTCTATAAACCCTCACTAAATAATGTCATATTTTAATATTATATATAATATATATATGAGATTTATATTTATTCATCTAGCAAGTTAAATTTTATATGCTTAGAATAATAATTATCTTTGATATGCTTGGCAAGTTGTTATATTTCATATTTTAAAATGAGGTTAAGCCCAACTTTTCAATTTAAAAGTTATAATATTATGCTAAGTGAAAAAAGCCAGAGAAACACAAATACCATATGATTTCACTCATATGTGGAATTAAAGAAACAAAACAGATGAACATATGGGAAAAAAAAGAGAGGCAAACCAGAAAACAGACTCCTAACTATTGAGAATGA
>JAQQST010002373.1:0-10185 GCA_028646485.1 Cryptoprocta ferox
ATCCCTTTATACATAAATTGTTATCTTTTCTCTGCTTGTGACTTGTTGAAGTGAAAAAAGAGGAAGGATTCTTGTTAAATACCTTACTGCATTAAATATATTTAACATCTCATTTAATATTGTCACAGCTTACAATCTAGATTTTATCTGACAATTGTTCTGTAAGAAAAATGTAATATACTCATATATCATAAATCAAAAAAAAAAAAGTAAACATAAACTCAGTTGTATAATTTACATCCACCTGTCCCCCAAATATCCAGTTTTACAGATCCCAGCACCCTTAGTGTCCTTTAATTGTCATAATTGATACAGTTCCACTATTGTTGTTTATAAATATGTGCTGCTACAATTTTATTGCATCACTTTGTTCTGTCCATAGGGAAATTATTAAACAACACCTCATAACCTCAGAACTGGACAGAAATGTTGTTGCAAAATGAAGTAGAGTGAAAGTAGTATAAAGGAGCTCCCAGGCACTTGTCCTAAAGTCTTGTTTAGAGAAACAGGTATCGCAGGGAATAAAACTGCAGTAGGGCTGAGAAATTTATGTTATTTTCTTTTTTGTCATGACTGAGAATGAGCAAGTTGTCTGAGGTTGTTCAGGGACAAGAGATTTCACTATTAGAACCCTGAAGGCAGTAACATTACTCTGCCTTATATGCTTGTGCCTCTCTCACTTTATGAAAATGGAACATTTTGTGGTTTTGGTACACATTTGCCTGTCATACCAACTTGGGCCTGAAGAGATACAATCATATGTGGCAGCTCCTTCCAATCCAGAATCACACAGCGCAGAACATATGATAAACCAGTAATTAGTTTGTGAATTCAGTTACTCTGAGCAGTCTAAGTGCATATTTCAAGCTTTGATTACCCTTCCATCAGGGTCTTTGTCTTTCCTTCCCTTCAATGAAGCAAGCAACTATAGAAAAAACAAGATTTTAAAGGCTTATCATGCCTGGATAATTTCAATTAGACATGGCTTCAGAGATATGGAGGTAGTTCTCCACGGTAAGAATTACCTAGCACATAAAACAGGTAAGTTAGAAGGTGGTTTTTAATATTATGACAGAATTCAGTATTCTGTATAAACTGCATTGTTAAGTAATGGAATAGTGGAAGACATTCTGAACTAGAACTCAGTATACCTGAACTGTAAGATAAAGGATTTCAATCTCTAAGGCCCCTATGAATTCAAATTATATGTGAAATACACTATATAGAGGCTGGCACAGGAATCAGGCAAAATTGGGGGCAGGGCATTATAGTAATTTGGGAAATTACAAGAATTTAAAATTCTAGAATTTGAGAAGAACAAGTAAGAATTGAAGATAGTTGATCACTTTATAGTGATTTTATTTGGCTTTCATAGAATTTTTTAAGGACAGATTGACAACATCAATTAAAGCAATATTTGACATTTTGTTTTATTATTTTTTCAGTAAGATGTTGAAGAACTTTTCCAAAAACCTGAGTACACAGAATTCAAAAGAGTGCTTAACAACAGGGACAGTTCGAGTTTTAAGCAGCCTTGGTGTTCACCCATCTAACTTCCTTGATTTATAATTGAAGAAACTGAAATCCATGTGCCTAAAAATGGATTATGTAAATTAATGAACAAAACTAAACCTAGAGATGAAATTTAAACAGATGTCAGGCCAGTGTTCTTTCAACATACCTCTTATGCCCTTGGTCAATGAAAACAAAGTTTTACCTCTGACATAATTTGTATATTAATTTTCACAATCTTCATTGATGCCTTGCATCTTCATAGATTTGGTTCAGTTGATCACATTCACTTGGCTTCATCTAACCATTTAATACCATGGCTTCACTGAATAACCTCCTTGTTAAATCAAGGCTGTTGCTGCTTATGCATCAGTAAATATTTCTAAGTCAAGCAGAAAAAACTACACTGGATACATTTTATAAAAGAAGTTCAAACTTCAGTTGAGAAATACTAAGGTTCCTTTATGTTTTGAGGCTCCAGCAGTATGTGACTTCTGTCTATAAACAGGTGACCGTAAGGGTTCAAAGCTTTCTGAGTCATAATAGGCTGCTCAACAAGCACCTTTGGGTTTGAGCTGAAGTTTCTCTTTGTTGGAGGTGATGAGCTAGAGTTGCCTGGTTGCAGAGATAATTGTTTCCTCTGCTGGTAGGTTCCATTCTGATTAAATTCCTAGCAATACGTGCTTCTTTGCCTTCAACGATGTAAAGGACTGCTAAAAAAAAAAAAAAAAAAAGATTCAACTTACATCATTTCTCCAAGCAGAATCAGGCCAAGGAATAGAAGTTACTGAAGAGCACTTCAGGCCATAATTAGGAAGAATTTTATAACATTTAAAGCTGTCCAAAAATGAAATGAACTATCTCGAAGTTTAATAAACTTCTTTTCATTGGAAATGTTCAACCACCTATCTCATAGAGATGAAAATAGAAATAACATATCAAATGAGAGATTGCACTTAACTTCCTAACTCTCACATGTTAGAATTCTTTGAGTTTTTCTATGAAAAGTGAGATACCAAAGTATCAACAAATATTTGTGAATCTCCTTTGATAAGTCTAGCTATGGTAATAAAAGCAGTAGAAGACAGAGTTCCTTCCTGAACAGAATATTCACTAATGCTTAGGAGACAAGGATAATTCACTAAGACTCTTAGATAATGATATAACTAACATAAAGAACATGCACATGTAAAATTGATGATAGTATCTGTGAATTCTATAAGATTTAAGGAAGTAAGGAGCATAACTGATTGGAGAGGTTGAGTTTTAGGATGATCCTTAAAGAATGGATAGAATTTAAATGTAGGGAGAATTATTGTAGAGATAAAAGATAATAAAGAGGGATCATGAACCTCTATGTAGGAACTATGTAGAAATCTATATGTATGCTGTAAGGGGGTTTTGGTGTAAGAAACCTAAGGCAGTAAAATGTTTGCAGAAGTATATATTTCCTTTCTAATTTCCCATCACATAACATGATACATAAACAATGAATATAAAAGAACTCATTTTTGAGCTACTTTGCCCCCTGCTATCATGTTTTATTTTATTTTGTTTTCTTTGTTAAGGAATAGTTGACAAATATAGTTTTATTTAAAGTGTGAAATGTGAGAAGTGCCTGGGTAGTTCAGTCCATTAAGCATCTGACTTTAGCTCAGGTCATGATCTCACAGTTGATGGGTTCAAGCCCCACATAGGGCTCTGTGCTGACAGTTCAGAGCCTGGAGCCTGCTTCGATTCCATGTCTCCCTCTCTCTCTGCCCCTCCCCCTCTCAAGCTCTGTCTCTCTCTCAAAAGGAAGAAACTTTTTTTAAAAATTTAAAAAATAAAGTGTATAATGTGATAATTTGATATATCTATGTATATGTATATGTATACATTATGTGATGATTACCAAAATCAAGATAATTAACATATCCATCTTCCCTGTTTTGACACCAAGCCCTAAGTGCTGCCTTAGGCTTTACTATGCACTGTAAATAATTGGATTTCAGCAGCCAGAACAACATCATACCCAATTTGATGTTGGGAACCCTTCCTGAATTCTGTGTGATTCGAAGTGCAGTTTCTTGTCAATCAAATACCACTAGTCCCTTGCAGAAATGGGGTGATGGGAGCTGTCTAGCCTCTGGATGAAATAAATGGCACATCAAAAAGCTGTCTTGTGTTTGCATGCCATCCCTATTTATCATGGTAACAAGCAACTGTTATCTTCGAAAGTAGGACAGAGAGGGAGAGGGGAAAGGAGGCACTATTATCCAGGCCCATTCACAACCAGTGCAGGCCAAAGAGTGGGAAAGAACACAGAGACATTGGATAACTCTTACAGGCAATGCATTATAATGAATGGGAAGCCTTTGGCAACCACGACTGGCACAGGGAGTGGAGCACACTCGGCTTCAGGACCTCCCAGGGTTTACTGAAGTTAGGAAGGAGTGTATGATAAAAATAGAGTAAATTAGAGAGCCATCTTTCATGCTGCTTTGATTAAAAAGCCTTGCATCACTTCCAGCTTAAACTTCTCTTTCCTCAGTCTTAAAAGTAACTACTGAATCTTCTGGTGCTTTCACATTGGTTGTCAGGAAAATTTGGTTTTCATCTGCAGACTGTATGAGGAGAGCATTTCATCTACTTTCCCTGGTAACTTGAATGAATATTTCTTCTCTCTCTTTCCTGGCATTCAGGGATAATGCACATTAGTTCATGTACTCAAAACCAACTAGGATGTCAAACAGTTTGAAATAACAGTCATAAGACATGTAGGTGTCAGAGTAGCTCTGATATACAATAAGTGGAGTAAATATAAACAATAGATACATTCAGAGGCACTTAGGATGTTAGGTACTCAAGGCAACTTAGAAGAAACTACTTTGATATCTTTAAAAGGCAGAGAAATGGGACTGCAAGGCTATTTGTTCTTGCTTCACTTACTCTGCATCTTTCTGGTGCATTTGTTTGAACTGACTCCACTGCACAGAATTCTTTCTTCTCTACTTTTCCTTGTCAAAATTCTACCCACTCTCAAGTCCAGCCACCCCATCTCTCTGATTTCTAATCTCACTACTTATTTAAGAGAAGACCAAAATAGTTGATGTGAATATAGGGTTGCATCAAAAATGTGGTTCAGGGTCACACAGAAGTCACATGATAAAGCCCTTGTAATTAAAGGGAATTACAAAGCTAAATCTACAAAGATGATCACATTTCTTGAGTCTTGGATGCATTTATAGTTAAGTGTTCATCACATAAAGCTATGGATGTTCATGTATATTGCATATTTGCACATGCATGGAATTTCTAGTCCCTATTTACATTGTGCTTTTTTATTATGATTTTGTCATTTTTCTTTCTGAAATGTATCATTTTGCGATCTTCCTGACTTATAGTCTTCAATGATAGAAGTGTTCAGAAAACTTGAGTATGTAATTGTGTTGGGTTTCGGGGACTTGTACTCTGTATATGTACACCATTCTTTCACAAATGTTAAGATAGCAAGTGTTGTTGAGAGAGACCAGAGGCATCCTATTTGTTGGCTACTTTACCATTCATGAAGCTTGCCCTCTCCCTTTGGAGTGGCCCCTATATGCACTTCACCTTTCCTCTAATGAATGCCCCCTCTTCTAACTGTGTTCAAGCCACATAGGCTACTTGAGTCCAACCCCAAATATCAGCAACTACACCCCCAGAGATACTTATAGTATGGTATATCGGTCCCTAAAGCTGGCTGTCTATCAGAATCTCAACATGAGTTTGGTTGCCTCACTTCTGAGCATCCTTGCTATGATTAAGAATTTCCACAGATGAGTTTTGCTGGGCCATAGACCCTGCTTTCCAGTACAGAAGTAGCCAAGACCAGACACTCACTTTCTCAGCCTCCCTTCCTGCCAGTGCATGGACACAGAACCTAGGTGCTGCCAAGCACCATGCCCACCACAGACTCTGAATGAGGGCTTTGGGAAGGTGAGTAAAAGAGGCACGTTTGGAGTGCCCTAGGTGTTGATGAGAGGCCTGGTGCTAGTGCTGCTGTGCTGTCCAGGGCAACATGGCGGTGGCCGCAGCTCTGTGCTATGGTTTGGTGTGTTTTGGCAGGCTCCCTCAGAGCTTCAGTGCTCTGAGTAGTTTTTAAACAGTTTTTTGAGGTATAATTTACATGTCATAATATTCACCATTTTGGTGTACAATTCAGTGACTTTTTTTTTGTAAATTAATAGAGATTCTTGCACACCAGTCACCACAATCCAGTTTTAGAGTATTTCTATCACCCCCCAAAATCCCTTATGTCTGTTAGCAGTTAATCCTGGTTCTAACCCCAAGCCACAGGTAACTACTAATTTCCTTTCTTTCAGGACTATAGATTTGCTTTTTTGGCTATTTCACATAAACATAATCACGTAATATGTGGTTGTTGACATCTGGCTTTTCTTCAGGAAGCATAATGTTTGAATTTATCTATATTGTCATGTGTACCAATACTTTGTTTCTTTTTACTAAATAGTATTCCATTGCATGGCTCTCTGTTTATTCATAGAAAAGCTGTTGGACATTCAGATTGTTTCCACTTTTAGGCTGCTATGAATAATGTTGCCTTTACACAAGATTTTCTCCAATAAATTTCTTCTTAACGCCTTGGGAGTAGATTATACTCCCTGCAAGATTCCCGATGGATATGAGTTTTCAAAATTATCATTTTGAAATGGGACCTACTTCAACTCCCTGGGACCTGCTTCAACTATTAAGCCCAAATCCTCCCATCTAGGATCCAGGAGTCTTTTAAATAAACTACCTGTTGGTAGTAAGCATAACTATGTGAAACAACATTTGGGAGGCACTAACTTAGGACATTATACTTGTACAGTTTTTTCCCACCTCTGTGCCTTTAATTATATTCTTTCTTCCTCTCAGAATACCTTCCCTTCCCGTAGTACCTTCTTCTAAAAAACTTTAAATACCCTTTTATTGAAAACGTATATTCTTAACTTGAAATAAATATCCTTCCTTTTTGTTCCCAATAAACACTCTCTTTTTTTTAAGCAAAACTAGCCTTATTTAACTATCATTTTCTCACATTTGACATTTTTTCTCTCCTTGTATGCTGAAGCCCGAAAGCTTCAATATAAGGAATGCTTCCAGAAATTATTTTCACTTTTGCATGTATTGTAAACTCTACTTCCATCTATGTCCTAACCACAATTTATTTAATAATTAATTGTACTTCTCTCTGCACTATTCAGTTTTAGATTCCTGGACAAAGGGTGTCATGCCTTTTTTAGTGGAAAGTAGAATCTTCTCATGTTCATCTTAACTATCTAGGTGTTTATTTTTTTAGATTTATTTATTTATTTATTTATTTATTTATTTTGAGAGGGGAAGGGGGGGTGGAGAGAGAATCCCAGGTAGACTCTGCACGTTTGCCAAAGAGCTTGATGCAGGACTCGAATTCACAAGCCATGACCTGAGCCAAAGTCAGATACTAAACCAACTGAGCTACCCAGGTGCCCCTAGCTATTATTATTTAATAGACCTATTTATTCATATTGTCAGCCCCTCTCCCCTTGGTGATAGTGAGGTAACTGATATATGATTGCCACTTTGAGATCATTGGTCTAAAGAAGATACTAGAGTCAAAAATGCAGTTGCTGTAATATTATATGCTCCCTTATCAGTCATCTTTGTTTTACTTTTCTTTTCAAAATAATTCACCCTGCTTTTATCTTAAGGATTTCTTTAAGTTCCCTAGAGATCTGAAGATCTTTTCTAAGTTCCTGGCCGAGTGTTCCACGTCCCTCTAATCTAAGTGCAGCCACTTGTCTTGTATTATGTTGCTGGGCTCTGGGCATGGGCTTCAGTCAGCCTACTCCTTGATTCTGAGCAGTCAGAACCCAAGGTTCTTTCTCTTTTTGTCTCTTCTCAACTTGTTATTAATGCTCTTTTTTGGGCTATTTAATAAACCCTCAACCTCTAGGTTCACCCATCAGGGATTATCTTCCCTATTCTGAACTTGCTTCTAAGTCATCAGGGGTTATATTTACCATATGGAACCAACATGAAAGAAGAAACAGCCAGGATCTAGCCCAAAACTGAGCACCAGTGTGAAGTCAACATTTGGAAAATGCATCTAGCTTCAGTTCTTGGCTCTAGAGGCACAGCTCACATGGGCCAAGCCCCAAGTTCAAGGGAGCACCGTACTCACAGTCCCTGTTTTAGCACTGGTTGGCACCAATGCTTTCAGCTAGGTATATCATTCAGCCAAGAATCAGACTGGTTGCTAGTGGTAAGTTTGGAAATTCTGTCCATTGAAAGCAGAACTTCAAAAACCTGGGCTGACAAGAAGGGCAGAGTTCTAGACTGCCTGTGGTGAAGAGAGGCAGTGGGGTTTATTGGCTTTAAGTAGACTGTTCCAGGAAGGCTCTGGTACTAGAAAAAAGTCAGACTGGTAGAATAACCACTGAAAACTAATGATGATAGAAAAATCTGTGGAAGTAGCCAAAACCAGGTATGAGAGAGGGGAGAGAGAACATAAGAACTTAATATAACCAGGGGCACCTGGGTGGCTCAGTTGGTTAAGCCTCTGACTTCACTCAGGTCATGATCTCACAGTTCATGAGTTCGAGCCCCACATCAGGTTTTGTGCTCACAGCTGAGAGCTTGGAGCTTGCTCCATTTTCTGTGTCCCTCTGCCCCCTCTCCCGCTCTCTCTCTCTCTCTGTGTCTCTCTCTCTCTCAAAAATAAATAAGCATTTAAATTTTTTTAAAAGAACTTAATTTTAGATGATAATAAGCCATCAGATTTTGCAACTTGAAACAGGACTTAATATTTTACTCTTTTAGAGGGAAGAACAAGATATAAAAATAATTATCTAACTCAATCAAAACTGTCCGAGAAACTGGAAAATCTAAAAACATAATTAGGGGACATATTTCTGTTGGATAACCTAGGTTATGCTGATAAGAATAAACCCCATGCTTTCAGTAGCTTAAAATAGCAAAGATTTGTTTATAATTCACACTACATATATGTTGCATTTTGGATGGGGACTGGTGACCTTGCTGCTTCAGGAACCAAGACTAACAGAGCAGGTCACTGTTCTAGAGGGAAGGGAGACTTCTGAAAGATCTTGAACCAGCAATTAACAGCCCAGCCTATGTATACATGACTCTCTGTTTATGAGTTATTAGTCAAGACTAGTTTCATGGCCCACCCAAGGAACTCAGAAGTTGCTGAGAAGGTATAGAACCAGAAGTACTTGGTAAACAACATTATTGACCATCTGCATCCTTTATGTTTTGAAATTATTTGTAGATTTTAAAAAAGGACGAATATAAAACATGGTTGCAATTACAAATGTGGGGTAGAGCTTTATAATGCATCTCTTCTTACAGTCATGTCAGTGGAACTGTGTATAACCTCATTGCAGGTGTCCAGTGTCTTCATTCAAGGTTCTTCTAGCCCTGTTCTGCTCCTACATTACTGGGTTCTGATCTGTTTGTAAAGATGCAATGAGGTCAGAGGCAGTTACTGAGAACTACTTCATTTACTGCTCTCACCAACTCATATTTGGATTCTAGAACACAGCCCCCCTCTTTTTTTATTCTTCTCCCTTCTTTCTTTTGTTGTCCCCTCTTCAATTCTAATCACTATCTTATAAATATCTCACCAACTAGCCAATACTTTTCTGGGTTTCATCACTAGAATATTTTTTCCTGCAAAATAAATATTCACCTCTATTTAATCATAATTAACCTACCTTGGCTCCAGCCAGCCTGGACACTACTGAATTTAACCTTTTTTATAGTTTGGGGTTATGCAGTGCACAAATACATGGGAAGCCTAGAATTAAAAGAATAATTTTACTTGGAAATCATTTTTTAAGAGACAGAGAGTGCATGCATGCCTGTGTACAGGCCGGGGGAGGTGTAAGAGGGAAAGGAAGAGAGACTCTCATGCAGGCTCCATACTCAGCATGGGCTTGATCCCACGACCCTGGGATCATGACCTGTCCTGAAATCCAGAGTCGAACATTCAACCTACTGAGCCATCCAGGCACCCCCAAATCATTCTATTTTAAAGAACAATTTGAGAGAACATATTAATACCCAAATAATACAAACACAAGTCCATATTTTGTTTTAAAACATTGCCATTATGATCTACCTTATTTATCTTAATTATCTGGCTTGCTACAAAGCTTTCCAATTGGATATAAAATTGTAGTCCATCGTATAACTAAAATAAATAGGATGATAAGTAAAAAATTTGATAGATCCAGGGGCTGTTTGCAGCCTGAATGTCAAGTTAAATAGAATATTACTCACTTAGGTCCTATAACCTTAAATTTTCACAAGACTAGAAATATGCAAATAAGCCACTGTATTTTGCAGATTAAAAAACCTGGGGGAAAATATGCAGCACTAAGCAATGTTTGGAAACAAAGATAAAAGAGAGACTTTTGCACATTTTATGAATTAAAAACATACTTATGCCCAGTAAGTATATGTTTTGTTAAAGGTGAATTCTTGTCATTTTCAGTTTCATAAAGAAACAAAGGTAAATTTATTCAATAGAAGTGTTGTTCCTTCCCATAGTTTTGTGGATCATGAGCATGAGGAAGATGTTCTTGGTCTGCCACCATAATTTAAACAATGTGAATGATCTGGCTTGGGATTTTTTTTTTT
>JAQQST010002374.1:0-10181 GCA_028646485.1 Cryptoprocta ferox
GGCACCGCCGCCGTCTTTATCTGTGCTGCCGCCGCTCCCGGTGCGGCTTGGAGTGGATGCTGCTGCCACTGCGCCCAAGGAAGAACTCGCCTGCCAGATGGGACGGATTTCTCTCCCGGTGCTCGGCAGTTATATATGGGGAGACGGGTGAGTTTTTCCTCCCTTAGAGATGGTTCTAGGTGCGTTTTCCATCTCTCTTTCTCTTCCCCTGGTCTCTCCGGGGCACAGCGCCCTCTCCCTGTGTTTGGCTCGGGGGCTCCTTCCCCCTGCGCCACCGGGATCCACCTGTCCCCTAATTTCCCAGATCACAGTCACTCACTCAGGCATCTTTGAAGTTGTCTTCTTTCTGGCGTCTGTCTCTTATATCCCCCACTTGCGAATCCACGTTTTATCCCTTCAGTCCTTCTCAGTTCAATCCATACGGGCGTGCGCGGATTACAGAGCTCCCTGCTTCTCCGCCATCTTGCCCCTCTATAGTGTATTATTTTTTAATGCAATATTGGATTCTGTTAGATATTATTTAGTTTAGAATTTTTGCATCAGTATTCATTAGGTACAGACATAGAATCATAATTCTTTTACTTTGAATTACATTTATCTAGTTTAGTTATCGTATACTTCTTTCACAAAAGGGATTAGAAGGTTTTCTTTCTCAATACTGTGGAATAATTTGCAGGGCAGTGGGACTATCTGGACTTTAGAAGATTCGTTGAATTTTTTTGTGAAAACAACTAGGCCTGCTGGTTTTTTGTACAGTAGTTTCTTAATAACTTACACCCTTTCTTTTACAGTACTTGACTTAAGAGGTTTTGTTTTTTTTTTAAGTTTTATTTATTTAAGTAATCTCTGTACATTACGTGGGGCTCAACCTCACAACCCCAAGATCAAGAGTTGGATGCTCCTGCAGCTGAGCCAGCCAGGTGCCCCTGTTTAAGAGTTCTGCTACTAGAATTAATTTTGGCAATCTTTATCTGAGAAATTATCCACTTGATATATTTTTTCAAATTTTTTTTTGTATAGAGGTCTGGAAAATGGTCTCGTGAGTTTTAAATTTCATCTGTTTTAATAGTTTTTTACTCCTGTCATTTGATTGTGTAGTTGTGCTTTTTCTTTTTTTTTCCTTTGATGAGTTAGTGATCTTCTCAGTATTGTTGGTTTTTTTAAAAAAAAACAAAATTTTGATTAATACATTATACTATTTATTCCTTTCTTAATTAATTTCTGCTTTTGTTTTTATTATTTCCTTTCAGGTATTTTTATTTTGCTTCACTCTCTTCTTTATTTTCTAATTTTGTTGACTGGGGAGCTTGATTAATTTTTATGCTTTTTTTTTTTAGACTGTTTTTCAAGTTTATTTAATTGGAGAGAGAGAGAGACAGCGAGACAGCGAGACAGCATGAGCAGGGGAGGGGCAGAGAAAGACAGAGAGAGACAGAATGCCAAGCAGGTTTTGCACTGTAAGCTTAGAGCCAAATGTGGGGCTCAAATTCACAAACCATGAGATCATGACCCAAGCTGAAATCAAGACTCAGATGCTTAACTGACTGAGCCACCCAGGCACCCCCATTGTTTTAGATTTTGAAATAGTTTTGAAAGTATTACTGCCATTGCTGTAGCAACATTTTTTTTAGATATGTCTCCTTGAGGCAAGGGAAATAAAAGCAAAAAAACTACTAGGACTTCATCAAAATAAAAAACTTACGCACAGTGAAGGAAATAACCAACAAAACTAAAAGGCAATCTACTAAATGAGAGAAGATATTTGCAAATGACATATCTGATAAAGGGTTAATACCCAAGATATATAAAGTAATTATACAACCCAACACCCAAAAAACAAATAATATGATTAAAAATGGGCTTAAGACGTGCATAGACATATCTCCAAAGAAGACATACAGATATCTAACAGACACATGAAAAGATGCTCAACATTACTCATCATCAGGGAAATGCAAATCAAAATGACAATGAGATGTCACCTCACAACTGTTAGAATTTCTATAATAAAAAACACAAGAAACACCGTGTGTTGATGAGGATATGGAGAACAAGGAACCTTCATACACTGTTGGTGGGATTGCAAACTGGTACAACAACTGTGGGAAAAGTATGGGAGTTCTTCAGAAAATTAAAAATAGAACTACCCTGTGATCCAATAATTGCACTGCTGGGTTTTTACCCAAAAAATACAAAAGCACTAATTCAGAAAGATACATGTACCCCTATGTTTATTGCAGAATTATTTACAGTAGCCAAATTATGGAAGTAGTCCAAGTGTCTATTGTTAGATGAATGGATAAGGAAGGTATAGGATATATACATATGTGTGTGTGTGTGTGTGTGTGTGTGTGTGTGTAGTGGAGTATTATTCAGCGATAAATTTGATAATTTTGATAAAATTCTATTTATAAATATTTTTTTCTTTTATGGGTTATGATTTTTGTGTCTTAGTAAGATATCTGTGCCTAGTCCAAGAATACAGTTTTCTCCTTCTTTCTTTCATAAATTTTAATGTTCTAGAATTTACATTTTGTTCTATAATACGTTTTGAGTTACTCTTTGTAGATTATGGAAGGTATATATTGAAATTTATTTGTATTGAAGTTCATGTGAAATGCATTTCCAGTCCTAACATTATTTGTTAAAGAAGACTAGACTTTGTCTATCAGATTATACTCATAGCTTTGTTGAAAATCAGTAGTCCCTATAAATGTGGATCTATTTCTGGTCTTTCTATCCTGTTCCCTTGATTTTCTTGACTATATCGGGAACAATCCTACAGCATTTTAATTACTGTAGCTTTATTATATGTCTTGAAATCAGGCAATTTAGTCTTCCAATTTTGTTTCTTTTTTTCAAAGTTCTTTTCTATTGAAAAATTTGATTTCTACCCAAAATAAAATGTCTTCTGGGATTTTGAGTGAGATTGCATTGATTCTGTTAATAGATTTGGAAGGAATTGACACTTTAACAATACTGAGTCTTCTGATCTATAAAAATGCTGTATCTCTCCATTTGTTTAAGCCTTCTTTATCTTCCCAGGAATGTTCTGTAGTTTCCATTGTACAGGTCTTGTACATCTTTCATCAGCTTCAATACTCTTGTAGTCAATTGTATTTTTAATTTCAAATATGACTGTTGCTTGTACATAGCATACAATGAGTTGAAAGTATTCTCTTCAACTTTCTGGAAATTTTATATAGAATTGGTTTCTATTCCTTAAACATTTGAAAGAATTCTCTCAAGAGGTACTCTGAGCCTAGAGTTTGCTTTCTGGGAAGATTTGAAAATCAGATTAAATTCTTTAAAAACTATAGGTCTTTTGAGTTCTCTCTTTCTTCCTTAGTGGACTTTGCTAGTTTGTATTATCCAAGGATTTTTTTTACACCTGTTTAATTTGTTGTTACAAAGCTTTAAAAATAATATTCCTTGCTATTCCTTTAATATATGTAGAATGTGTAGTGCCATCATCTTTTTAATTCTTGGTTTTGGTAGTTTGGGTGTTTTCTCCTTTCTTCCTGATCAGGATGACTGGAGGTTTATCAATTTTATTGATCTCTCCAAAGAACCAGCTTTTGGTCTTTTTAATATTTTTCTCTTCTTTTTCTTTTTTCTATTTTATTGAATTGTGCACCGACACTTATTAGCTCTTTACTTTTTATTGTGTTGGGTCACATTTTCTGTCCTTTTTTTATTTCTTAATACAAAGTCTAAGGTCCTTGGCTTGAGACATTTATTCTTTACTAAAATAGGCATTTCATATTATCTCCTCCTAAGCAATACATTAGAGATATTTGACAAATTTTGATATGTTGTGTTTTCATTTTCATTCAGTTCAAAATAATTTCAAATTTCCTTTTGGATTTCTTCTTTAACCTGTAGTAGTTGTTGTTGTTATTGTTTAATATGTGTGCTGGTTTCCAAATATTTGTGGATTTTCTAATATCTTTATGTTATGAATTTCTTAATTTAAATCCATTGTAGTCAGAGAGCATACCCGGATCAGTTGAATCCTCTTAAATTTATTGAGGCTTGTTTTATGGCCAATAGTACATTCTATTGGTAAATGCTCTGTGCATACTTGTAAAGAATGTATATTCTGCTGCTGTTGGGTGGCATGTTCTCTAAGTTCCAGTTAGGTCAGGTTGGTTAAAAATGTTCACATCTTTTACATCCTTACTGATTTACTGTTTACTTGTTCTATCCATCATTGAGAAAAGGGTATTTACATTTATGACTATAATTGTGCATTTGTCTATTGCAGTTCAATCAGTTTTTGCCTCCTGTATTTTGAATTTGTTTAATGCATTTTAAAACTCTGTTATTAGGTGCATAAATGTTTAGGATTACCATATTCTGTTGATGATTTGACTCTTTATCACTATGAAATGACCTTATTTATCGCCAGTAATCTTATTGTCTCTGAAATGTACTTTGATATATTAAATATAGTTACTCCAACTTTTTTTTTGCTTAGTGTTAGCATGAGAAATACTTTTGTATCCTTTTTGTAAAACTACTTTGCACCTTTACGTTTAAAGTGCCTTTCTGTAGGCAGCAAGTAGTTGGGGCTTATTTTTTATCCAACATGACAATCTTTGCCATTTAATTAGGGTGTTGGGCTGTTTAAATTTTGTGTAATTGGGGAGCCTGTGTGACTCAGCTGAGCATCCAACTCTTGATTTCTGCTCAGGCCATGATCCCAGAGCCATGGGATCAAAGCCCCACGTTAGACTCTACACTGAGCATGGAGCCTCCTTGGAATTCTCTCTCTGTCCCTCTGCTCCTCTCCGCCAGTCACACACACTCTCTCTCTAATTAAGAACAATTCATGTAATTGTTGATGCCTATTTATTTATTTCATACAGTCAATTTTTTGAAGTTTAATTGACACAATGCTACATTAATTTCAAGTGTACAACATAGAGATTCAGTGACTCTATATGTTATGCTATACTCACCTATTAGGGCTTACTTTTTTTAATATAAAATTTTTAATGTTTATTTAATTTTGAAAGAGAGAAAAACAGAGTGTGAGAGGTAGCGGGGCAGAGAGAGGGAGACATGGAATCTGAAGCAGACTCCAGGCTCTGAGTTGTCAGCACAGAGCCCAAAGCAGGGCTCACACTTACAAACTATGAGCTTATGACCTGAGTCAAAGTCAGATGCTTCCTGGAGTGAGCTACCCAGGTGCCCCATATTGGTGCTTAATTAAAATCTATCATCATTCTATTTGTTTTGTTTTTTCAAGCTGTTGTTTGTTACTTTATTCCTCCTTTTTTTACCTTCTTTTAAATTGAATATTTTCATTATTCCATTTTATCTCTTTCCTTAGTTAGATATTTCTCTTTATTTTTTATATTAATAATATTTTTAAGGATTTATAGTATACATCTTTAACTTATCATGGACTACATTCAAGTGATATTGTAGGGCTCTGTGTATAGTATAAGAACCTTCAATGAAATACTTCCATTTCTCCATATCTAACCTTTATGGTATTGTCATATATTTTTCTTTTATTTATGTTTTAAATACCATACAACATTATAATTATTTTCATTTAAACAGTCTGCTGTAGATTTGAATTTGTTTTATATCATTTGAGGGAGGTGGAATTTGGAGTTGATTACTACATAGTCCTCAGCTACCTGGATATCCACCACAATATGTCTTAATAAAATGGCAGATATTTTAGAAAGATTAAACATATTTAATCTCTTTAAGGTAAGGTTGTTTACAGTGTTCTAGAAAGCAACTTTATTTTGAAAGATACTCTTCTTATAGAAAGCATTTTGAAAATAAAATACTTTAAAATGTTCATTTCATGATATGATTTTGTAGCTACAGTCAGTAAATATAAACAGCAGTGATGTCAGCATAGCACAGAAGCTATGTTAGTTTATAAGTGATTGTTCCCACAATGTAAATATTTTATGCCACCAGCTAAAAGCAGCTAAATGCAATGTCTCTAACACAGTTGAACATAACATGCTTCAGTATTGAACATGATGTCCATTCATTCCATGTTTTTCTCCTTGGGTTCAGTTTTTTTTTTCACTTTTTTTTTTTTTTTTACATTTTTTTATTTTTGAGAGACAGAGAGAGCACAAGTGGGGGAGGGGCAGAGAGAGAGGGAGACACAGAATCCAAAGCAGGCTCCAGGCTCTGAGCTGTCAGCACAGAGCCCAATGCGGGGCTCGAACTCGCAAATGTGAGATCATGACCTGAGCTGAAGTCGGATGCTTAACTGAGTGAGCCACCCAGGCTCCCCTCCTTGGTTCAGTTTGACATAAGCTCTTGTAAACATAACTCATAACCTGAATTGGGGATGAAAACAAGAAAAATATATCTTAGGAGACACATATACAGTTACTTACAGTTCAATGTGGTAAGCACCATAATTGAAATAAA
This sequence comes from Cryptoprocta ferox, assembly GCA_028646485.1. NCBI lineage: Eukaryota > Metazoa > Chordata > Mammalia > Carnivora > Eupleridae > Cryptoprocta > Cryptoprocta ferox. The sequence continues at coordinate 6,418 of JAQQST010002374.1, forward strand.
GTTCTAAGGGATCATACACAAAACAACACGTGTCTGAAAAATTTAGAAAAGTTTTAATCTAGAGACATTAGTCTTAAACGGTGAAAAGGAATTTTTCAGAGCACAGAGATGTATAAATCATGACATGCACAGGAAAGAGCAGGTATAAAAGAAAGTTTTAGAATGAGTAAGTCAAGTAGGAACTAGAAGGAATTGTTGGGAATGGTGTGCAGTGTAATTTGGGGGAATGGCTATAAAAGAAGCCAAATAGATAGGCTAGATCAAAAGTGAAAAAAAAATTTGATGTCATGAAAAGGAATTTTGGCTTCATTTTTAAGGGCAGAGCCCTTGGCTACTCTGATAGCCATGTGCCACTACCTTCCCTAAAGTTTTCATAAATGGATTTAGGGAAATCAGCAAATGCAGAGATTGAATGAGAAAAAAAAAATGTATATTCTATTCACAGAATTTGTTAAGTTAGTTTATATTTTTTAATTTATTTACATAAAGTTATTAATGATATTTCCTTCTTATCCTTTAATATCTTAGAATCTATAGTGATGTTCCCTCTTTCACTACTGACATTGGTAATTTCTGTTTTCTCTCTCTCTCTCTCTCTTTTTTTTATTATCGTTAGTCATTTTGAAACTTTTTCAAGTAACCAACTTTTGGCTTTGTTGATTTTCTCTATTGTTTGTCCATTTTCTATTTCATTTATTTTCACTCTTTATTATTTTCTTCTACTTACTTTGCACTTCTTTTCTTTGCTTCTTGTGATGGAAGCTTGAACCATTGATTTTAAGTCTTCCTCTTTTCTAAAATAAGCAGTAAATCATTTTTTTTCTTCTAAGGATTGCTTTAACTGCCTTCCACTACTGTTGATGTTTTGATTTATGTTATTCATTGCTTCAAAATATCTCTTTATTTCTCTTGTGAGTTCTTCCCTGACCGATGTGTTATTTAGAAGTTGGTCATTTAAGTTCCACATATCTAGATTTTTCTGTATAGCTTTTATTATTGATTTCTAATTTAAATCTGTAATCATAGAATCATAGAATACTCTGTATGATTTAATCTTTTGACATCTACTGAGACTTATTTAATGTCCTAGCATATGATATATGTAGTCAAATGTTCCATGTGCACCCAAGTAGTATGTGTGTGTTAAAATCTCTTTAGTATTATCAATTTTTGCTTTATATACTTTGATGTTCTGTTATTAGGCATATACACACTTAGCACTGTTTTGTATTCTTTGTGAATTGACCATTTTATCATTATAAAATGTCCTTCTCTACCTGTGGCAATATTACTTGTTTTGAAGTCTACTTTTTCTGCTATTAATATAGTCAAATTAGCTTTCTTATGATTAATTTTCACATGGCATTTTCTTTTGCTTTTTGCCTTTCTTTTACATGACATTTTCTTTTATCTTCAGCATATCAGTGTCCTTATATTTGTGTACATTTCTTGTAAATACTGTACAGGTATATCTTTTATAAAAAAAATTCTTTCTTACCATCTCTTTTAACTGGAACATTTATGCCATTTACATTTAATGTGAATATTGAGATGGTTGTTTATATCTTTCATCTTGCTATTTGTTGATATGTTATTTGTTCCTTTGATCCTCCTTTCCTGAATTATTTTAGATAGTCTGGGTATACTATTATCTTTTAAACTATATCACTTCTTTTATTTTTTTAATAAAATATGTTTTTATTGGGGTTTTGGTTTTTTCTTCCAAATTTTTATTTAAATTCTAGTTAACATATAATGTACTATCAGTTTCAGGACTAGAATTTAGTGATTCATCAGTTACTTAAGAACACCCAGTGCTCATCATATCAACTGCCTTCCTTAATACCCATCACCCATCTAAATCTATCTCCCACCCATGTCCTTCCATTAACCCTCAGTTTGTTCTCTTTCATTAAGCATACACTTAGCATAATACACTCTAACTCCATCAACATCATAGCAAATGGAAAGATTCCATTCTTTTTGATGGCTGAGTAATATTCCATTTTGTATATATGCCACATCTTCTTTTTCCATTCATCAGTTGATAGGCACAGGCTTTTTCCATAGTTTGGATATTATTGATAATGTTTCTATAAACATTGAGGTGCGTGTATGCCTTCAAATCTGTATTTTTGTGTGCTTTGGATCAATACTTAACAGTGCAATTGCTGGATCATAGGGCAGTTCTATTTTTAACTTTATTGAGGAAACTCCATACTATTTTTCACAGTGGCTGCACCAGTTTGCATTCCCACCAACAGTGTGAGAGGGTTCCCCTTCTCTGCATCCTTGCCAACACTTGTTTCCTGTGTTGTTAATTTTAGCCATTCTGACAGATCTGAGGTGGTGTCTCATCATAGTTTTGATTTATATTTCCCTGATGATGAGTGACTTTGAGCATATTTTCATGTGTTTATTAGCCATCTGGATGTCTTCTTTGGAAAAATGTCAATGTCTTCTGCCCATTTCTTAACTAGATTATTTTCTGGGTGTTGAGTTTCATAAGTTCTCTATAAATTTTGGTTAGTATCGCTTTATCAGATATATCATTTGCAAATATCTTCTCCCATTCCATAGGCTGCCTTTTAGTTCTGTTTATTGTTTCCTTCACTGTACAGAAACTTTATCTTGATGAGGTCCTAATAGCTCATGTTTCCTTTTGTTTCCCTTGCCTTCAGCAACGTGTCTATAAAAAAGTTCTCAGAGCCGAGGTCAAAAAGGTTGCTGCCTGTGTTCTTCTCTAGGATTGTGACGTCTCCTGTCTCACATTTAAGTCTTTCATCCATTTTGAATTTATTTTTGTGTATGGTGTAAGAAATTGGACCAGTTTAATTCTTCTATATGTTGCTGTTCAGTTTTTTCAACACCATTTGTTCAAGAGACTGTCTTTTTCCACTGTGTGTTCTTTCCTGCTTTGTCAAAGATTAGGTGACCATATAGTTGTCAGTCCATTTCTAGGTTTTCTATTCTATTCCATTGATCTCCGTGTGTGTTTTTGTACTAGTACCATACTGTCTTGATGACTATAGCTTTGTAATTTAACACTTCTTTTCCCCCCAATGGATACATTAGGGACTACAGTATGCATTCTTAATTTACCACAGTCTATCTTAACTTATTATATTCACTCACATATAAACTAAAGAACCATCAGCATTATAATTCCATTTATCCCCTTCCATAATTTAGGGTATTTTTGTCACATATTTTACTATTACATACTTTATAATCTCTTCATTAAGTATTATTTTTGCTTTCAACAATCATCAGTGGAATTAGAAAAAAATTATATTTGTGTTGGTGGCTTTAAAGACATCTTTTCCTAATTCAGCACTTATTTCTCCACAAAGATCTTCTGAGAAATAAATCTGGGGCGGGGGGGGAGGCAGTGAAAGAAGAGATAGCCAGTTCTCAGGGCTACCTCAAGAAACAAGCCAAAGTACACATGGTGGAGAGTCCCAAATATCACTGACTAGGGAAGTAAAATAATCAAAGGCACAACAAGAGAAACTGAGAGACACCGTTAAAAGAACACTTTCTGAAACGACAGGCCCTGGACAGTCAATGAGCCTCCTTTAATAGAGCAATACTAACAGGTGCACAGTGCATAATGAGCTTTTAAAACTAACAAGAGACAGAATGCTAGCCAAAATGACGAAACAGAAGAACTTTCCTCTAAAGAAACTCCAGGAAGAAGTCACAGCCACAGAACTGCTCAAAACAGATTTAAGCAACATAACTGAACAAGAATTTAGAACAAT
>JAQQST010002375.1:0-10181 GCA_028646485.1 Cryptoprocta ferox
TTGTTTTTCGGGTGTGGAGTTTGGTGAGTTCCTTATAGATTTTGGGTACTAGCCCTTTATCCGATAATGTCATTTGCCACTATCTTTTCTCATTCCATTGGGTGCCTATTAATTTCCTTGATTGTTTCCTTTGTAGTGCAGAAGCTTTTTATCTTGATGCGGTCCCAATAGTTCATTTTTGCTCTTGATTCCCTTGCCTTTGGGGATGTGTCATGTAAGAAATTGCTGTGGATGAGGTCAAGGAGGTTGTTTCCTGCTTTCTCCTTTAGGGTTTTGATGGTTTCCTGTCTCACATTCAGGTCCTTCATCCATTTTGAGTTTATTTTTGTGTTTGGTGTAAGAAAGTGGTCTAGTTTCATTCATTTACATGTTGCTGTTCAGTTCTCCCAGCACCATCTGTTAAAGAGGCTGTCTTTTTTCCATTGGATACTCTTTCCTGCTTTGTCAAAGTTTAATTGGCCATACATTTGTGGGTCCAATTCTGGGTTCTCTATTCTATTCCATTAGTCTATGTGTCTGTTTCTGTGCCAATACCATACTGTCTTGATGACAGCTTGGTAGTAGAGGCTAACGTCTGGGATTGTGATGCCTCCCATGTTGGTTTTCTTCCTCAATATTACTTTGCCTATTCGGGGTTCTGTTGTGGTGCCATACAAATTTTAGGATAGTTTGTTCTAGCTTTGAGAAGAATGCTGGTGCAATTTTGGTTGGGATTGCGTTGAATGTGTAGATTGCTTTGGGTAATAATGACATTTTAACAATGTTTATTCTACCGATCCATGAGCATGGAATGTTTTTCCATTTCTTTGTGTCTTCTTCAATTTCCTTCATAAGTTTTGTATAGTTTTCATCATACACATCTTTTATATATTTGGTTAGGTTTATTCCTAGGTATTTTATGGTTTTTTGTGCAATTGTGAATGGGATCAGTTTCTTGATTTCTCTTTCTGTTGTTTCATTATTGGTGTATAAAAATGCAACTGATTTCTGTACGTTGATTTTGTACTCTGCGACTTTGCTGAATTCATGGATCAGTTCTAGTTGGCTTCTGGTGGAGTCTGTCGGGTTTCCCATGTAGAGTATCATGTCATCTGCAAAGGGTGGAAGTTGACTTCATCTTTGCCAATTCCGATGCCTTTTATTTCCTTTTGTTGTCTGATTGTGATGCTAGGATTTCCAGGACTATGTTAAACAACAGTGGTGAGAGTTGACATCCTTGTCGTGTTCTTGATCTCAGGGGGAAAGCTCTCAGTTTTTCCTCGTTGAGAATGATATTAGCTGTGGGCTTTTCATAAATGGCTTTGATGAAGTTTAAGTAAGTTCCTTGTATCCCGACTTTCTCGAGGGTCTTTATTTAGAAAGGATGCTGTATTTTGTCATATGCTTTTTCTGCATCTATAGACACAGGATCATGTGGGTGTTTATCTTTTCTTTTACAAACATGATATATCACATTGGTGGATGTGCGAATATTGAACCAGCCCTGTAACCCAGGAATGAATCTCACTTGATCGTGGTGGATAATTCTTTTTATATGCTGTTGAATTCGATTTGCCACTATCTTGTTGAGGATTTTTGCATCAGTATTCATCAGGGATATTGGCCTGTAGTTCTCTTTTTTTGCTGTTCTCTGTCCAGATTGGGAATCAAAGTGATGCTGGCTTTGTAGAATGAGTCTGAAAGTTTTCCTTCCATTTCTGTTTTTTGGAATAGCTTGAGAAGAATGGGTATTAACTCTGATTTAAATGTCTGGTAGTATTTCCCAGGGAAGCCATCTGGCCCAGGGCTCTTTTGTGTTGGGAGATTTTTGATAACTGATTCGATTTCTTCACTAGTTATGGGTCTGTTAAGATTTTCTATCTCTTCCTGTTTGAATTTTGGTTGTGTGTGTGTGTGTGTGTGTGTTGGAATTTGTGCATTTCTTCTAGGTTGTCCAGTTTGTTGGCATATAATTTTTCATAGTATTCCCTGAGAATTGCTTGTATTTCTGTGGGATTGGTTGTAATAGGTTCATTTTCATTCGTGATTTTGTCTATTTGGATGCTCTTTCTTTTCTTTTTGAGAAGCCTGCCTAGAGGTCTATCAGTCTTATTTTTTCAAAAAACCCAACTCTTGGTTTCATTGATATGTTCTATTGTTTTGTTTTGTTTTGTTTTTGGATTCTATATTGTTTATTTCTGCCCTGATCTTTATTATTTCTCTTCTTCTGCTGGGTTTGGGGTGCTCTTGGGGCTCTGCTTCTAGTTCCTTTAGGTGCGCTGTTAGATTTTGTATTTGCGCTTTTCCTAGTTTCTTGTAATAGGCCTGGAGTGCAATGTGCTTTCCTCTTAGGACTGCCTGTGAGTATTGGCTATATTAAAGGAGGCTCATTGACTGTCCAGGGCCTGTCCGTTCAGGAAGTGTTCTTTTAATGGTGTGTCTTGGTCTCTCTTGTTGTGACTTTGGTTATTTTATTTCCCTACTCGTAGTGATATTTGGGACTCTCCACCATGTGTACTTTGGCTTGTTTCTTGTAGTAGCCCTATGAGGCTGTCTTCTTAGTGGACTCTCTCTCTTTTCCTTCCAGACTCTTGCAGTTCCGTGTCCTTTGGCTTTGGCCCTTCTTTGTTTGAGAGATTCGGGTGAGGGAAGTGTGGGACTCCCTGTTTCTCTGCCATCTCACCGCCTCTTGTTACAAATGCCGTATTTTAAAATCAAGTTTGGTGGCTCAGTCGGTTAGGCATACGACTTCTGCTCTAGTTGTGATCTCACAGTTCATGGGTTAGAGCCCCGCGTCGGGGTCTGTTGTCCACGCAGAGCCTGCTCTGTATCCTCTGTTCCCTTCTCTTTGCGCTTCCTCAGCTCATGCGCACACCGTCAATCTCTCTCTCTCTCTCTCTCTCTCTCTCTCTCTCTCTCTGCCTCTCTCTGCTTTTCTATTTTCGAGGTGGTTTCTCCACTGTGCCAGTCAGTCTTGGGACCAGGCGACTCCGGCTGCTGGGGCTGCCAGGCTCCTCTGACCATCCGGCTCCTGCTCCGCCAAGGGCGTTGCTCTGGCGGCCACAGGGCTCGCTCAGGAAGCTTAGGTGACGGAGGCTGGAGTAGGCTGAGAGGCCTGGTCATCTGTTAATTTTAAAAGAGGGTTTAATCTGTCTCATTGCACAGTAAGTAGCATTATGACATAGCATTTTAGTGAGACCTCTGTAAAATAACAGATTTGATGTCCTAGTAACCTCTAGTAGAACACTAATTTTAGTTTATGAATACTCAATATTAGTGACCTCTTCGAATTCAGACATCTGTAAAAAAGAAAAAGAAAAAGTCTACGGAAGGGTGTATTATATGCCAGTAGGAACACACAAAAGGACTTAAATTATCCATAAGTTTGTAGGCCATCAGAAATCCCAAAGGCCATTGATAGCTGTTGATTCCCAGTAATTGTCATATATTTGTCATTTCAGTGACGTTTGGAATAGATGAGAGGTGCCCTATTCAACATCTTAAACTGAGAAAATCCTTTGGTATCTTTTAGGTCTCAGGTATCAGCATTACAAGTTTATTTTACCCATCGTTTATTAATATTTTATGTGTGTGCACCTCTGTCAGGTTTTAAAATCAAAAGTTTTAAATCTCATAAAATGAGCTGGCAAGCCTTGTGTTAATTGCTCTTAGAAGGTTTAATAACACCTCCATTTAAACTGTTGGTTTGGTGCCTTTCTGTTACTTGGTATTTTTACTTTGACACATTTTTATGATTAATGATCTAGTCTGCTTTGCTATCATTTCTTGAGAATCCATTTTTTAGTATTTTCTTACAAAAGAAAGCATTGTATTTCACTCATTATTAACATACAGTTTGTAATAGAATTTTATCCTTAACCTAGTTAGATCTCTTTTTTTTTTTTTATTGCTGACATATTGCTTGCTTTTCTTAGATTTCCCATAAGTCTCTAAGCTTTTTCAGTCTTTTCAGAGAGCAATTTTTATTCATGCTATTTTCCTGCAGTTTCACTAGATTTTGTGTGTTTCTATTATTTCTAGCTTCACTTTTGGTTACCTTTTAACTAATATATTAATTTCCTCTTGAGCATTGATAGTAGTCTTTTTTTTTGATAGTAGTTTTTATAGCACATTTCTTAACGTGTATTTATTTATTTTAAGATGAGCTCAAGCAGGGGAGGGACAGCGGGGGGGAGGACAGGGTCCCAAGTGGGCCCTGTGCTGACAGCAGAGAGCCCAGTGCAAGGCTCAGAGTCACGAACCATGAGATCATGACCTGAGCCGAAGTCGGACACTTAACTGAGCCACCCAGGTGCCCCGACTGCACATTTCAAATATACTGTCAAAAATTGGTCAGATTAATACCTATGAACTTTTAATAATGCTAATGGTATTTTTAAATTGCTGAAAGGCTTTTTAGAAGACATTTTGTCTATTCCATCAGTTATGTTCACCTCAACCCAGCAAACCTCTCCCCCCCAATGTTAGATATTTTTTCTGCTTAAGCAATCAAAAAAGGATGTGCTTTTAGGTTTACCAGTTCTCACAGTTGTGGACTGGTTTATATCCACAGAGGTTTGTGTATTTAGTGGAATGGTATGCAGCCAGTCAAATTAATGAACTGTAGTGACAGGGAAAGATAAAGGAGTATGTATGGTACGTATTATAATTTAAAAGAAATAGGTTTTATAGCAGTATAATCTCATTGTTATAAAAATATACTCAATCTTAATATTTTTGTTTTTCATTTATATATTAATAAAACTATACTTTTAAGATGAAGAGCATGATCTGGTATATACATAGTGAAGTGATTTCTGTAATGAAGCTAATTAACTAAATCATCCACATAGTTACCATTTTTTTTTTATGTGGTAAGAGCACCTGAAGTCTACTCTCTTGGTATATTTTTCAGTATTCAGTATGTTATTATTCAGTGTGTATTATTTTTATGCCTGTACATTGCCTATAAAAATCTTGAAGGTTTGTCATCAGATTCTTAATAATGATCTTCTGATGAGCAGTGTTAGGAAGTTTCATTTTGGAGGCATTTCAGTTGTTGTACATTGAGTATGTTTTCTTAACCGTTTGGAGTTTTTTTGTTAATACCTGTACAGAATCTCCCACTTTCTCATATTTCTCATCTTTTTTAGCTACTGAAGTGGTGACTGTGTTTGTATTTCAAGAACCATCACTGCTCTCCTCACTCCAGGACAATGGATTAACAGATGTCATGCTTCATGCACTGCTTATCAAAGATGTGAGTCCTTTTCTGCTTCTGTGTAATGATTGCTCTGTATGTTCCTTTCCCTGCAGAGGGGGATACAGAGATATAATCCTACTGTTTCTGTGCAGTACCCTGGTCAAAGTTTCCTGGGATCTGCACCTGAATTCTTTTAGATGTCTTCAAACTCACTTTATCTTCTCTCTAGGTTCCTGCTACCCGTGAAGTCCTTGGCTCCCTCCCAAATGTATTTAGTGCACTCTGCTTGAATGCCCGAGGTCTTCAGTCATTTGTACAGTGTCAGCCTTTTGAACGTCTTTTCAAAGTTCTTCTGTCTCCAGATTACCTCCCAGCCATGCGAAGGAGGAGGAGTTCTGATCCTCTTGGTAAGTCACCAAGATTTATCTTATAATAATTGGTGCCAAGATATTAGATGATTTTCAAGCCACCAATTGGCAAGGAAGCCCTTTCTTGAACTCACATCATTTCTCTGTCTATAGATGTGCTAAGCTTAATGGGAATTATCACTGTAATTATCACTATATCACTATATACATTGTATTGCAGGTAGAAAAGAATAACTTCATCCTTACCATATTTTCATACTTCTCAACAGTTTAGTGTGTGTGTGTGTGTGTGTGTGTGTGTGTGTGTTTAAGTTCAAAGTTTTATTCCGAATTTGGACAAGTGTTGGGAAAAACAAACTTTGGCCATTGGGATCTTTTTCCTTCGTAGGCCACCACGGGGACCAGATCATGTCTCCAGGTTCTTTGAATGGCTCCAGATCTTTGGGTGGTACCTCCAGGCCATGCCCTCATGCTCCACTTGGCTGCGGTGTTTGTGCTGGTCAGAAGCTGAACTATAGCAGAGTGACGTGCAAAGGCTACGCCCCCTCCTCTTGGCTCAGGGCAAGAGAGGCAGTCCCAGATTCCCATGTGGTCTCCCAGGCAGCAGAGCCTATACTGCGCCTCTACCACAAATGGGAGAACCTGGGGGAGCAGGAATTACCCAATGAAGATCTTGGGGACGAGGTTACCTAGGGCATAGGGTCTGACAGAGGCAGCAAAACAGGGAAGGAGGGTCTCCTTGGGAGTCCACATGTCCACCTGTCATCATTCCGTGCCACTGTGACACCTCAGTGGCCAGACCTTGAGAGAGGCTGAGGACTCTTTCCCTGTGACCTTTTAGATGTCACCAACACAGGAGTGGTGTTCCTCAAACTAGCAGTAGATTTCCAGGCCCGCCATCTAGTCTGTGTCAACATAGATATAGAATCCCAAGGTGTTGCTCTTCGTGATCTTCTATTCTAATGTTCAAGTCCCTAAGATAGTAAGAAATTAATCGATTTCCTTCTCAGCATATTTGAGGCCAGATTATCATGGAATAGTGAGAAGGTAGGGCTCCAGAAGGAATCTAGTTTTCACAAGTGTGCTTTGTGCTTTCAGCCACCACTGTAGCATTCTAGCCATTATCATTGTTTATTGGGGCATCCAGTGTGTTAATGGTTTTATGCTCCTCCCTCCCTCCCTCCCTCTCTTTCTCTCTCTCTCTCTCTCTCTCTCCCCCTCCCCCCCCTCCCTCCCCCCCATACTAATTCAGACCTTGGCATTAGAGATTATTGGAGTAGAATGTAGAATACGTGGTTATTTTTAAATGTTTTCACTAGGGGCGCCTGGGTGGCGCAGTCAGTTGGGCTTTCCACTCTTGATCTCAGCTCAGGTCATGATCTCACGGTTTGTGTGTTTGAGCCCTTCATTGGGCTCTGCACTGATGGTGTGAACCCTGTTTGGGATTCTGTCTCTACTTCTCTGTCCCTCCCCCACTTGTATTTTAAAATGTTTTCACTAGACTGATAAAGTTCCTTCTTCCTCCCCAGTAATTTGCTTTCAGAGGTTGGTGTGAATTCATTTGAGAAAGCATGGCATTAGAAAATCACAACAACCAGCTCAGTTTCTTCTTTCCTCCTCATATTGGTAGAAAAAATAGCTCAAGTTCTGTTTTCTTCAGTCTTTCTCACAGTTCATTTTTTGCTTTAAGGGGATACTGCATCTAACCTGGGGAGTGCTGTTGATGAGCTCATGAGACATCAGCCCACCCTCAAAACAGATGCAACGACTGCAATCATCAAGGTAGGAAGTGATAAGTCTGACCATGAGCATGAGAGAGCGATTAAGAGGGAGTTTTTAAGCAAAAAGCTTGGCCTACTGGAGGTCATTGGGATTCTTGGGCTATGCCCAGAAGAAGATGATATCTACCTTATTTTCTCCATATCCTTGGGTTGGTCCTTGCCCCCTCACTCCCCCACCCCCAGAAAGTCACTTAAGTATTGTGTTCTTCTATAGGATATTAACAAGTTGCCAGGATTTAGCTTCTATTTTTAAAAGCATATTTTTCTAATCTTTGTTTTTTTCACATTTAGTAGTCCTGCCACTTATAGTATAGTATATGCCTGGTGCTTATGAATTAGGACATGGACTCAGGTTAGTCAATCACTTAACAGCTGTGTGACCCTGAACTAGTTATTTAACTTCACGGAACTTCAGTTACCTGAAGATTGATGACTGTATTCCAGGAGTGATGTACGTTACATACATATGTCAAGATAAAGTGTTTTGTGTTGGCACTTCTGTGTATAACACATAGAAAATGCTCCAAAAATGTTAGTTGTCCCATTTCTTGTTTACTAATAAATAATCATATTTCCTGTGTCTTTCAGTTACTTGAAGAAATATGTAATCTTGGAAGAGACCCTAAATACATCTGTCAGAAGCCATCAATCCAGAAAGCAGATGGCACTGCCACTGCTCCTCCTCCAAGGTCTAATCATGCTGCAGAAGAGGCCTCTAGTGAGGATGAGGAGGAAGAAGAAGTACAGGCCATGCAGAGCTTTAATTCTGCCCAACAGAATGAAACTGAGCCTAATCAGCAGTAAGTGTTTGCAAGACAGGTTCCCTAGCCTTGTGACCTTGGGCATGTCATTTTCATTCATAAAAGTGAGGGAGTTGGATTAAATTATTATAAGCTTCTTCCAGCCCTAAGAGTCTAGTTTTTCTTTCTTTGACCATTGTGTATCATTTATCCTTTCATATTTAATTGAATTGGTTGCCTTAGCAAGGTGTCTTTCCTAAAAAGTCCATGAAATTGAATCAGTTCACTATATCAAGTTGATGGGCTTTTCTCAGAGGACTTATATTCCCATTGTTGATTTAGTATTTGTATCATTGGTTGATTGTTTGCATAAGTGAGTACATATGAAACATTGCACTTTTGAAGCCTGTCTCTTAAGAATTACAGGGATTTGTTGGTTGGTCTTTTGTTTTTTGTTTCATTACTATCAGATCATTCCAGATAAATCAGAAGTCTTTGGAATGTACTCTATGATTGTAACCAGGCACAGTAGATTTTCCTTCTTATTTCTATTTAAGGTTTGTTTTATATTAAAATTGACTACCTAGATGGTGAAATGGGAATGGGGATGGGCTTAAAGACTGCTGGATGGTAGTGGATAGTCCACCAGGCTCTTTGAGCTTACATTGTTTCACATGCAAGGAGTGAAATGTAACTCTTGTAGGTGTAACTCTTAAGGGTGTGATCCCTCTGGACTGTCATGCATTTATTCATTTAATAAGTGCTCTTTTGGTTTATAAATAAGTAGTTCTGAGAAAAGCAGGAATGTTTTAGGTGTGGATATGAATGGGTTTAGGCTGATCTTGAAGGATTGCTTGGAACTTAAGAAAAAATTATGTTAAAGTAGATAGAAGGAGTGAAGCCTAGACTCCAAAACCGGTGCCCTCTTGTAACTCTAGGAAGTAATGAGTCTGTTGGTATGAGTTTTTTTTCTTTTTGAGGAGAGGCATTAACAGCTAAGTACTGTATATTGCTCTTGTTGAGCAGATAGATGTCTTACCCTTGTCTGAGAAGGCACCTTTACATTCATTCTAACAGCATCTTCTATTTTAATTTAAATGCTCTCTTTTTGGAAGAGGAGGACACCTGAAAGAAAGCAAGGCTTTACATGCAGAGGAGTCACAATCAGTGCTTCCTTGCAACACCCTTGATTGTCAGCCACCCTGCTGGGATAGGATATCCATTCCTGGCTATAAAACACGGGAAGGATTTCATCAATTTGAGAGGTGGGAGGGTGATTTTGAGTGAAGCTGGGCATGTTCATCTGCATATAACTTTTTCTCTACCTGGACATCTTACATCTTAGGTCTAACATGCCCAGATTTCAAGCTGTCATAGTAAATTGACATTTTTTCATGGCCTCATATTTTTTCACTTCGTGCTTTTCTTGGGATATGTGTCACTGTGTTACATCCATGTATATCCCCATCTGCAGATTATTTTACAGTCTTTTCTATCTACCAAATTCCTGCAAAGCCAGCTCAAATGTCTCATTCTTTTTTTTTAATTTTATAGTTTACTGTCAGGTTGGTTTCCATATAACACCCAGTGCTCTTCCCCACAAGTGACCTCCACCAAGACCATCACCCCCCATTACCTTTCCCCTTTCCCCTTCCCCCCTCAGTTTGTTTTCAGTATTCAAGAGTCTCTCGTGTTTTGTCTCCCTCCCTCTCCCTAACTTTTTTTCCTCCTTCCCCTCCTCATGGTCCTCTGTTGGGTTTCTCCTGTTAGACCCATGAGTGCAAACGTATGGTATCTGTCCTTCTCCACCTGACTTATTTTGCTTAGCATGACACCCTCGAGGTCCATCCAGTTTGCTATGAATGGCTAGATGTCATTCTTTCTCATTGCCATGTAGTATTCCATTGTATAGATGAACCACATCTTCCTAATCCATTCATCAGTTGATGGACATTTAGGCTCCTTCCATGATTTGGCTATTGTTGAACGTGCCGCTACGAACATTGGGGTACAGGTGCCCCTATGCATCAGCACTTCTGTATCCCTTGGGTAAATCCCCAGCAGTGCTATTGCTGGCTCATAGGGGAGTTTTATTGATAGTTTTTTGAGG
>JAQQST010002376.1:0-10180 GCA_028646485.1 Cryptoprocta ferox
ATTTGTGCAAGTGGGCGTGACTACCATCTTGAAGAATCTTCCCCGGTCTCTACGCCAAAGAAGACGTTGTGTTCTCCAGCCCCGTTAAAACAGGAAGGAGGATTATTCGTCTGTAATGATTCAAAGACAGTATAGAACCTTGAATAGAGGACACTCACTCTATGCCTGTGAGGATACCAGTCCTGCCACACCATGGCCTTAATGTAGACTTCTTTTCCTTCTAAATGAAATTGTGAGAGATTTTGAGGGGTGTCTTGATGGCTCAGTTGGTTAAACGTCCAACTCTTGGTTTTGCCTCAGGTCATGATCTCACCGTTGTGAGGCTCAGTATGGAGCCTACTTGGGATTCTCTCTCTCTCTCTCTCTCTCTCTGTCTCTCTGTCTCTCTCTCTCTCTCAAAAATGATAATAAGAGATTTTGCTCTTTCTCTCTCTCTCTTTTTTTTGAAAGGGAGAGAGAGAGAGCACATGTGCGAGAGAGCCAGAAGGAGAGGGGCAGAGGGAGAGAGAGAGACAGAGAGAGAGAGAGAATCTTAAGCAGGCTCCATGCTCAGACAGAACCCTACGTGGGGCTTGATCTCAAGACTATGAGATCATGACCTGAGCCAAAACCTGGAGTTGGACGCTTAACCATCTGAGCCACCCGGTGCCCCTGGTCTCTCTTTTGACACTTCACCCACTGTGAGTGAGCACTTACTGTTCAAGGAGCTAGAGTCCTCAGCAAATGCTTCATGAAACTTACCAGCTAGGAGAGCATCACGTGTGCCTAAAGGGAAGACAAAAGGCAGGACAACCTCAGCCTGGCACACAGTGTGATCAAACAGGAGCTCTCAGCCAGGGACAACTCATCTGATATATTTCAGCACACAGTCTAATGTTTGTCTAATATAAAAAGCCATCGGTTTCCCACACACAACCTCATTTTATCTTGTGCACTCAGCAAAATGTTTTCTCTTTTAAACTTAATTTTTTCCCATAAAAGTAATATAATTACAGCAGAAAATTTATAAAATAGAACAAAAAACACCCCTCCCACCCATCATCCTTCTACTCTGAAATGTTTCGGTACAATCCATTCTGGTACATATTCCCATGCATCTAAGTTTTTACACTGTTATACAATAGAAATGCAAATTCTCACAGAGGCAAATGAATATATACTAGTCTAGTGGATGTATCAGTGTAGCCCAAGATTTCTGTTGTGTATTTAAGTTGCTTCCAGTTCTGTTTGTAATGAAACCCTGGATAAAAATGCATGAAATATTTTTCGTATTAAAATATTCCATTAGATTGGATTCCTAGGAGGGCTAATTGGCATGAATATTTGCATTATTCTCTGTATACGTTGCAGAATCGTTTTTCATAGGCTTTTTGCCACTTGCCGTGGTACCTTCAACATATGAAGATACCGGTTTCATCACATCCTTGCTTTTTATCGAGTGTTCACATAAAGACCTTTCTGTTGTTAATGTAATGGGAGAAATGCATCTTGTTCTTTTGTTTTGCATTGCTTTAGTTTTAGTGAGGTTAAAGTTTCCCGATTCATGTGTCAGCCTAAATACATACTTCTATCCTCCCTGCTCCTCCTTTTTTCATGCTACATTGTGTTGAACTCTGGTGAAGAAACTCCACTTACGTCAGAAAGGTCATGGAGACTTTTGTAAACACGGAGATCCAGACAGTGAGGCAGTTAGTAACAGCATAAGCCAACTTGAGCTGGAGCTTTCCAGAGACCATCTGGGTAGGAGAAAGGGAAGCTAGGTCCTAGGAAAGCAGTCGCGTCAACAAATGGAACCCTGGAGGACAGAAATGGGTGAAGTAGATTTTAGGACAACTTTATGAGTGTCCCATAATGTAATACTTCTTTGAGCTTCACTGGGATAGTCCAGTAAAATCTTAGCTTTTACATTATTTCTGGAGCTAAATTTATTTAGCGGTCAGGCAATACTGTGCTATGTTAGTCTTGAGACAATACAGTTAAATATAGGCTGTATGTATTGTTAGCGGCAGGTTGTAGCCTTAAAGATGAGCTCAAGAGCAACCCTAGCTGTGAGGAAGATGATATAAATCAAGGGTCTGGTACAACTGGGCCATTGAAATAGGAGATGTGGTGGATGTGAGAATTCCAAGAAAGTCTTCATTCTGTGATGCTGGCATTCAAAGATTTCTTTTCTTATTTGGATTATTATTTTCCCTCACACTGATCTCTGGTGTGTTATTCCAAGTCCAGACTACCTCCCAAGTCTATTTCCCCAGCTTCCTTTTTAGGAAGGCCCCAATCTTAAGCAATCTATCTTAAGCCTCAGGGAAAATATTCATTTTCTGTTTTCCATTGTCTCATCTATGTTTGCCCCTTCTTGTTAAAGAGTAGTAAGATTTCAGGGACCAATATTAGGGTAAAGAGACTAGGAACAAGGGTGCAAGGGGATGTGCTTTATATTCTGGATCTGCTTTAAGTCCAGAGGGATCAAAGAGTTCACACGGGGTCCAGCCCAATTCATGAGGAGTCCACACTAAGGTATGAGTTCCAGGAATCTTCTGGTTAACAGTTACTTGGCCTATTCTAATTCTTTGTATGTATCTTCATGAATCTAAAGACTTGCTTATTGCCTGGTGTTTGGGACCTTGGCCTAATAGCTTTCCATTTCATCATGGCGAATACTGGGATTTTTCTCTTCTTTTTTCTTTTCTTTTCTTTTAGAGAATGCAAGTAGGGGAGAAGAGCAGAGGGAGAGAGAGACAGAGACAGAGAGACAGAGAGACAGAGAATCTTAAGCAGGCTTCATGCTCAGTGTAGAGCCTGATGCAGAGCTCGATCCCATGACCCTGGGATCGTGACCTCAGCTGATACCAAGAGTCAGGCACTCAACTGACTGAGCCACCCAGGGGCCCCTGAGATTTTCTCTCTTGTTGTACCTGGACCAGGTACCTGGAGGATGAATCCATTCCCATCGGCATTGCACCTGCTCCAAAGGCCCCGGAACATTCAGCTGCACTTGCAGTGTGGCTGGAATCAGACTTGCCACCTGCACGGTCAAGTGCAGGACCCTCAAGAACACCACTCGATCATCTCTTACACAGGCTGACCGATTTCTCCCGGTGTTCAGAGTCTGTTTGGGGGACATCAGTTATGATTTAGTAGGAAAAGCAGCAGCCTCGAAGCCTCACTCCAAGTCTGGTGAGCTACAGCCTGTGGTTTCCTGGAAGATGCGTGGGCAGAGCGTGAGGAAGGATGATCACGCTTTTTGCACTAACTTCTTTCACTGCATTTATGATACCTTATTGCAGAGGTAAGAGAGAATTTAACGTATTTGTAAAACAAATCACTATAATGTGTCTGATGTCCTCTTTTGCATTTTGCTAAAATGTGGCGATGCTGTATGTTCTGTAAATGGTTGAGGTTGAATTCTCTTTCTGTTAATAGGTTATTCGTGTGGGGTGCTCAGTCGGTTGAGCATCCAATTTTTGATTTTGGCTCAGGTCATGATCTTTTCTCTGCCCCTTGCTTGCATATGTTCTCTTTCTCTCTCAAAATAAATACATCAAACTTTTATGAAAGAAGAGTCTATTCATGCATCCTGACCTGAATATTTTACTCTATTCAATTAATGATGTCTTTGTTTTTCATCTATCATTTTCTATTCATAATTCTATGATAAGTGGGGTCCTGAAAAGATAATTTGCTATGCAGATTTGTTGAATGTGGAGCCTGGCACAGGACTCGATCCCACGACCCTGGGATCAAGACTCAAGATGAAATCAAGAGTCAGATGCTCCTGGGTGTTGTATGTAAGCAATGAATCTCGGGAATCTACTCCCAAAACCAAGAGCACACTGTATATAGTGTATGTTCACTAATTTGACAATCAATTATATTAAAAAAAAAAGAGTCAGATGCTCAACTAACTCCTAGTGAGCCACCAAGAGTCCCTCTTGGGTTGGTTTTATAAGGGCACTAATCCCATTCATGAAGCCTCTACTCTCATGATCTAATCCTTTCCCAAAGGCCCCACCTCCTAATACTGTCACCTTCAGATTTTAATGTGGAAATTTTGGTGGGACACAAACATTCGCACAGTCACTGTGTTAAAACAACACACATCATATCTTTCAGTTCTGGAAATCAAAGTGTGACATCATTACACTAGGCTGAAATGAAGACATTGGCAGGGCCAGGCTCCCTCCAGAGGTCCTAGGAAAATCCGTTTACTTGCCTTTTCTGGCTTCTAGAGTTGCATCCTTTGGCTTGAAGCCCCTGCCTCCATCCTCAGGGCCAGCAGCAGAACATTCTGCTTCGGGGTCATGCCGTCTTGTGCCGCAGTCAGGTCCCCCACCTTCCCTTCTAGGGAACCTTGTGATTACATTCAGGGCCCTACCCAAGATCCCATCTGCAAAAACCCTCTGCCAGAGAGGTGACATTCACAGGTGTCAGGTTTTAGGACCCTGAAATCTCTGGAGGTCATTAGCCTACCACAAATAGCAGCTGATAGAACTCATGGCAATGCTGAACCCTGGTCCCACCTGGGACCTACTGAATCAGATTCTGCATTTCTTTTTAATGTTTTTTAATTTCCTTTTTTAAAATAGAATTTATTGTCAGGTTAGCTAACATGCAGTGTATACAGTGTGCTCTTGGTTTTGGGGGGTAGATTCCCTTGATTCATTGCTTACATACAACACACAGTGCTCATCCCAACAAGTGCTCTCCTCAATGTCCATCACCAATTTCCCCCTCTCACTACTCCCCCATCAAACCTCAGTTTGTTCTCTGTATTTAAGAGTCTCTCATGGTTTGCCTCTCTCTCTGTTTGAAACTATTTTTCCCCTTCCCTTCTCCCATGGCCTTCTGTTAAGTTTTTCAGGTTCCACATATGAGTGAAAACATATGATATCTGTCTTTCTCTGACTGACTTATTTCACTTAGCATAATACCCTCCAGTTCCATCCACATTGTTGCAAATGGCAGAATTTCATTCTTTCTCATTGCAAAGTAGTGTCCCAAGGTATATTTAAACCACCTATTCTTTATCTATTCATCTGTTGATGGGCATTTAGGCTCTCTCCGTAATTTGGCTATTGTTGAAAGTACTGCTATAAACATTGGGGTACAAGTAGCCCTATGCATCATCACTCCTGTATCCCTTGGGTAAATTCCTAGTAGTGCTATTGCTGGGTCATATAAGAGTTCTATTTTTAATTTTTTGAGGAACCTCCACACTGTTTTTCAGAGTGGCTGCACCAGTTTGCATTCCCACGAACGGTGCAAGAGAGTTCCTGTTTCTCCACATCCTCACCAACATCTGTTGTTTCCTGAGTTGTTAATTTTAGCCACTCTGTCAGGTGTGAGGTGGTATCTCAATGTGGTTGTGATTTGTATTTCCCTGATGATGAGTGACGTTGAGCATCTTTCCATGTGTCTGTTGACCATCTGGATGTCTTCTTTGGAAAAGTGTCTGTTCATGTCTTCTGCCCATTTCTTCACTGGATTATTTGTTTTTTGGGTGTGGAGTTTCATAAGTTCTTTATAGAATTTGGATACTAACCCTTTATCCAATATGTCATTTGCAAGTATATTTTCCCATTCTATCAGTTGCCTCTTAGTTTTGTTGATTATTTCCTTTGCAGTGCAGAAGCTTTTTATCTTGATGAAATCCCAATACGACATATTTGCTTTTATTTCCTTTGCCTTCAGAGATGTTCTGAGCAAGAAATTACTGCGGTTGAGGTTAAAGAGGTTGTTGCCTTTTTTTCCTCTAGGGTTTTGATGGTTTCCTGTCTCACATTTAGGTCTTTCATCCCTTTTGAGTTTATTTTGTGTATGGTGTAAGAAAGTGGTTCAGTTTCTTTCTTGTACATGTTGCTGTCCAGTTCTCCCAGCACCATTTGCTAAAAAGACTGTCCTTTTTTCATTGGATATACTTTTTCCTGCTTTGTCAAAGAGTAGTTGGCCATACATTTGTGGCTCCAATGCTGGGTTCTCTATTCTCTTCTCTTCTTTTTGTCTATGCATCTGTTTTTGTGCCAACACCATACTGTCTTGATTGTTACAGATTTGTAGTAGAGGCTAAAGTCTGGGATAGTGATGCCTCCCCCTTTGGTTTTCTTTTTCAACATTACTTTGGCTATTCGGGGTCTTTTGTGGTTCCATACAAATTTTAGGATTGTTTGTTCTAGCTTTGAGAAGAATTCCAGTGCAATTTTGATTGGGATTGCATTGAATGTGTAGATTGCTTGGGTAGCATTGACATTTTAACAATATTTGTTCGTCCAATCTATGAGCATGGAATGCTTTTCCATTTCTTTGTGTCTTCTTCAATTTCTTTCATAAGCTTTCTATAGTTTTCAGCATACAGACAACTTCGGTTAGGTTATTCTTAGGTATTTTATGGTTCTCAGTGCACTTGTAAATTGGATCGACTTCTTGATTTTTCTTTCCATTGCTTCAGTATTGGTGTATAGAAATGCAACCAATTTCTGTACATTGATTTAGTATCCTGCAACTTTGCTGAATTCACAGATCAGTTCCAGCAGCTTTTTGATGGAGTCTTTCAGGTTTTCCATGTAGAGTTTCAAGTCGTCTGTGAAAAGTGAAAGTTTGACTTCTTCTTTGCCAATTTTGATGCCTTTTATTTCATTTTGTTGTCTGATTGCTGATACTAGAACTTCCAACACTATGTTAAATAACAGCAGTGAGAGTGAATATTCCTGTCATGTTCCTGATTTTAGGGGAAAACTCTCAGTTTTTTCCCCATTGAGGATGATATTAGCTCTGGGCTTTTCATAAATGGCTTTTATGATGTTAAGGTATGTTCCTTCTATTCTGACTTTCTTGAGAGTTTTTATTAAGAAAGGATGCTGTATTTTGTCAAATGCTTTTTCTGCATCTATTGACAAGATCATATGGGCCTTATCCTTTCTTCTTTTAATGTGATGCATCACGTTGATTGATTTGTGAATATTGAACCAGCCCTGCAGCTCAGGAATGAATCCCACTTGATCATGGTGAATAATTCTTTTTATGTGCTGTTGAAATCAATTTGCTAGTATCTTGTTGAGAACTTTTGCATCCATATTCATCAGAGATATTGGCCTGTAATCTCCTTTTTAGTAGGATCTCTTTCTGGTTTGGGAATCAAAGTAATGGTGGCTTCATAGAATGAGTCCAGAAGTTTTCCTTCCGTTTCTATATTTTGGAACAGCTTGAGAAGGATAGGTATTAACTCTGCTTTAAATACCTGGTAGCATTTCCCTAGAAAGCCATCTGGCCCAGGACTCTTATGTTTTGGGAGATTTTTGGTAACTGATTCAATTTCTTCACTGGTTATGGGTCTGTTCAAATGTTCTATTTCTTCCCGTTTGAGTTTTGGTAGTGTGTGGGTGTCTAGGAATTTGTCCATTTCTTCCAGATTGTCCAGTTTGTTGGCATATAATTTCTCATAGTATTCTCTAATAATTGTTTGTATTTCTCTGGTGTTGGTTGTGATATATCCTCTTTTATTCGTGATATTATCTACTTGGGTTCTCTCTTTTCTTTTTGAGAAGTCTGGCTAGGGGGTTATCAATTTTGTTTATTTTTTCAAAAAACTAGCTCTTAGATTCATTGATCTGTTCAGATGTTTCTTTTTTGTTTCTATATTGTTTATTTCTGCTCTAATATTTATTATTTCTCTCCTTATGGCTTTGGGATTTCTTTGCTGTCCTGCTTCTAGTTCCTTTAGGTGTGTGGTTAGGTTTCATATTTGGGATTTTTCTTGTTTTTTGGGGTAGGCCTGGATTGCAATGGAGCTTCCCCTTAGGACTGCCTTTGCTGCATCCCAAAGGGTTTGGACTGTTGTGTTTTCATTTTCATTTGCTTCCATATATTTTGAAGTTTCTTCTTTGTCTGGTTGACCCATTCATTCTTTAGTAGGATGTTCTTAAACTTCTATGCATTTGGAGGCTTTCCAAAACAAGTTTTTTGTTTGTAGTGATGTCTCTGGTTCTTTGTAGTCTTTGGAGCATTCCATTCACAGAGTCCTTCTTAGGATCTCTTGCAGGGCTGGTTTAGTGGTCATGAACTCCTTCTGTTTTTGTTTGTCTGTGAAAGCTTTTGTCTCTCCTTCTATTCTGAATGACAGCTTTGCTGATTAAAGGATTCTTGGCTGCATATTTTTCTTATTCAGTACATCAAATATTTCCTGCCACTCTCTTCTAGCCTGCCAGGTTTCAGTGGACAGGTCTGCAGCTACCTTTATGTGTCTAATGTGGGCTAAGGCCCATTTGTCCCTAGCTGGTTTCAGAATTCTCTCTTTCTCTTTGTATTTTGCCAGTTTTACTATAATATGCCATGGAGAAGAACTATTTTTGTTAAATCTGAAGGGAGTTCTCTGTGCCTCCTGGATTTGGATGTTTGCCACCTCCCCCAAATTAGGGAAGTTCTCAGCTGTAATTTGTTCAAGTAAACCTTCTGCTTCTTTTTGTCTCTTCTTCTTCTTCTGGAACTCGTATGATACAGATATTATTGTGTTTCATTGAATCACATAGTTCTCTAATTCTCCCCTCGTGGTCTAATATTTTCTTATCTCTTTTTTTCTAGGCTTCATTGTTTTCCATAATTTTATATTCTATTTCACTTATTCTCCCCACTGGCTCCTATATCCTTGCTGTCACTGCATCTAGTTTATTTTGCACCTCATTTACAGCATTTCTTAATTTGAACTATTTCGTACTTCCTTGATCTCTGTAGCAACAAATTCTCTGCTGTCTTCTATGCTTTTTTCAATCCCAGCTATTACTTTTATGACTATTATTCTAAATCTTGGTCAGATATATTTTATATGTATTTTGAGCAATTCTCTAGCTATCATTTCTTCCTGGAATTTCTTTTAAGGAGAATTCTTCCATTTCATCATTTTGGCTAGTTTTCTGTCCCTTATGTGTTTTAATAGCTTGTTATGTGTCCTGTACCTTCATGCAACATTATATTAAAAAAGGATCATACACCATCCATGGCTTGGCCTTTAAGGAGGTGTTTTTGGAGTGTGTTGTGTGCTGTCTGTTGTTGTGACTCTGGCTGCTTTATCTCCGTACTCATAGTGGTGGTTTGGGCCTTCCACCAGGTGTACTTTGATTTGTTTGATGAAGACACCTTGGAAAAATTTAGAAAAGGGGTTGGAGGTAGTGGGAGAAGCCTTATACCATCCAAAGAGAGAAATGACAGGGGTGGGAGAAAAGAAAGGAAAAAAAAATTGACCAGGCAGAGAATCAGAGAAACTGTACAGCTTAATCCACAGAGAGAGAGAAAGGAAAATAAAGAAGGAGATACAGAAAAGGTGTAAAAAGAATAGATTAAAAATGTCTGCTTAAACAAACCAACAACCAGAATAACCAGAATAGAGAAGGGAAGGAATGAGAGAAAGAAAAAGAAGAAGAAAGAAGAAGAAGAAGAAGAAGAAGAAGAAGAAGAATATATATATATATATATATATATATATATATATATATATTGACCAAGAATCAAATCATAAAATGCAAAACCACTGGACCAATATCTGATGGTGCCTCGGAACCAGTGGTGTGCTGGTCTGGAGGAGGGGCTGCCTGGTTTGGTCACACGGAAAGTCGTGGTTTGGTGTAGGTGGGTCTTGCCTCCACTATGGGCCCCGCCTCCACCATGGACCCACTGTGCATTCCCTGAAGCCCCACCCTGTTGGTGATGGGGCGAAAAATAGCAACACAACAGTCTCTCCACCCTCCCCACCAAGTGTGCCAAACCATTTTGTTCAGGCTGTCCTCACAGTGCCCCAGGGCGTGAGCAGCCAGTTTGTCCTGTTCCACAGTCTCGTGTGCCTCCCAGGCACTCGGCTGGAGACCATTAGCCTACCACAAATAGCAGCAGATAGAACTCATGGAAATGCTGAATCCTGCCCCCCCCCCACTGAATCAGAATCTGCATTTCAGAAAGACTTACCTACACACTAAATTGAAGCTCAGTCCCATGGGGTCCTACACCAGGAATTCTGCTATGATGAATTGAGTCCCCACATCGAATACACATTGAAGGGGTGTTTTCCTGAGAGCCTTTCCAGGTGGTGCTGGGTGACCAGATGACCAGTCATTTTCCCAAACCCCATAACTAAGTGCTCATCTAAACGACAGTGGTTTCCAGATTCTTGCTGAAGCCACCAGACCTAAGCACCAGG